>JAQFVV010008131.1:0-40880 GCA_028023455.1 Epiperipatus broadwayi
TGAATTATTTCTATACACTGTCCTTTTTGTCAAATATAAAAAGTTTTATTTAAATTTTAGGTTTATATCTGTTGTAGTAGAAATAAGCTGTACAATAATAAATATCTGTCAATCTTAGAATTATTATTTCAAAATTGGTATGAACAATAAGTTTATTAATTATTTGATTTATGGAACACTTATTTATAGGGTGTTTGAAAGCCAATTTTATAAAATAATTTGTTTTGTTAATGCTAAAGTTTTGTATTTCTTTAGTCTCAATTCTAGACACTATTACAGTTATACTATGTTATCAATGTGTGTAATGAATAGATTTCAAGTTGATGTATAATAATTTATTACTATCGTACATAATGTTAACATATATGGAGGTTATGATCCTATAATCTAGGTTTAAGGGTGATGTCCATTGAGTATGATTAATGTAAGATATCATCATTGCCTTACCTCTAACAATAATCAGTAAAAAGAAGCGGTAATCATTAATCTGTTTTGAGATGTTCATATTAGATATATGAAACTATAGTGAATTCATTATCTATCAAGAGTATAAATCTTTATATCATGATAATTTATAAATTTCCTTGGTAAGAAATTATTTCAGATTTTAATTCTATATCACTATTAGATTACAATTAAATTATTTATATTTTTGTTGAACTGGTTCATTCCAATTATATAATATTATATTTAATATCTTCACACTTATGTGATAAAATTAAAGCCTCATTTGGATTTCTATTATTTTGCTTTAATTTTTCCAATATTTAGATGAAATAACATTCTTGTTTATCAAGGTTAAGATCTTACAGACGAATTGTTATGTCTTAAGTAATAACAAAATTGAGCATGAATTATTTAATGGATGATCTTTCAGAATAGCTGAATTAATAAAAAAATGTTTACTTCCTTCAGTTTTACAATTAATTGATTCCACGTTGATTTTAAAAAAAAAGAGATAAAATAAATAGTCTCCACAAGACTGGAATACGTTGTGCTTTATTGGATTTGTTTAATTGTCATATCATGTTGTTGAATAAATAAATGATATCCTAATAGACTAAAGGAGACATACACTTCTCTTATAAGTTAAAGTATCCCCAACATACTATAACAATAATAATGATGATGATGATGATGATGATGATGATAATAATAATAATAAATTAAAGAAATATTTAATTTAACTAACAAATGCATAAAAAAATATATAAATTGGAAAAAATCAAAAGCGCAAATACAATTAATTACTAATCAAAGGTGAAGTAAAAACTATTACTTTATCTCATTACCCAGGATAACATTCGTCTATCTATAAATGGGTACCTTTTATATAATTCTACTACTCACTCAACAACATAATTTCCAATCAACTTCTGAAATAGTGTAATCTTCATTTGTAAGAATAATTAAATAACCTTTTGCGTGATAAATTAAAATCAATTCAAAATAAATCAAAATAAATATTTTAATTTCAAATGCAACTCCAATCTTTTGAAATTGTAATTCTTATGCAACTTTGCATTGTTAAGTTTGGATCCGTATCTTATTAGAATTATATGTCTGATTTAAACTAAGATTTCTGTAACATAATTAATAATTCAGGACCTTCAAGAAATCATATATAGAGACAAAGACTAATTTACTATTAATAAAACACGATTTATTGACAGCTAGTCAACCAATTTCACTTTACACAAAATTAAATAATAAATATTTTATAAAAAAGAAAGGTCATTTGAAACATAGGCGCTGGTGTGTAAAAGATGCATAAATAATAAACAAAATAATTAATCAATTAATTATACAAACATTTGGGTGGTTTTGTTAACTCCAAAACTTGTTAATTTTTGGCTAAACATCTAATTTGGATCAACACTATTTTAGTTTCTTGATACGCTATTTTAAAATAAGAATAATTTGCTAATCTGTTGATTTCCTTTTAAACATAATTTTCATGCTTTTCTATTGTTATAGAACAATCATTTACTAAGGCTTTTTAAAATATAATTTACAACAATATCTGAGATATACTTTCATGTCCAGTTGACTGTTATTGATTAGCAAATTAACTAACAATTAGAAACTTAATCCTTAACTGATATACGGCTAAACATTTCTAGCAGATTGTCAAGATAATATTAATTACCATACAAAACACAGATAGGAAAACTACTATCTGACATTTTGTTAACTTAATAACAATAAAATGGTAAAACTCTTCAGAAGACACACAGACACAACATTCTAGATTTTGTACCAAGTCCATATAATAAATTATTTAAATTTTTAATTGCCTTACCAATCCATCAGCAAACTGTTTCTGGATGGCTTATGATAATAATAATATATATGTGGATCTCTTGTTATGCCCGTCTCATACATCAACATTAAATTACTAGTATATTTGTTGACTTTCTTGTAAACTGCTGTTAAGGCACAACAATACAATACATACATTACATTACTTTACTATACACTATGAATAGAAAAGTGTCCCTAAAGCAACTACATGCTTCAAATTTTAACTTATCAATTGCCATAACAATTTTAATAGAGTAACAATAAAGCAAGTCATATATAACATGACATTGCTTTTATAAGCTTGTATTTACAAAAATGTAATACAAAGAGTATACCAATAGCTCAAACAAGCTCTTAATTGATAAGTGCGCTAAGAGAAAATATTTAAAATCTCTATCCGGAACATTCTTATCCTCAGACCAATTGATTTTAAGCTTATGGCTCACCTCATTGAGGAGTTAGAATATTCAGACACTAAATCTAAAATATCAACTCAAAACCCAGCACTTATTTCGGTTCTAGTAAACTATTAACTGTGCAGCCTTTGGTGGCGCTGTTTCTAGTCAAAAACAGAGCGTTATAACATTACCGGGCCACTCGATTTTTTTTATCTAATAGAACGTATTTTAACATACGGCTGTAAGATTATTTTTTTTAATATTTAATATATTGTTGTTGTTTGTTTTGGACATAATTATTTTTTTTGTTTTCATTTGATAAATTTAAAACTATAAAGGAGACTTTGACATTTTTTGGATCTCAAAAGTACATAATTTTTGACATACACCTTTATTTGGGGGGGGGGGGGATTTCCATTCTAAATCTACTGTTTCTTTTTTACATACGTCTTTTATTTTTTGGTTTTGGATTCGATACATTTCAAGGTAATAAGGGACAGTTTTAACTTTTTCAATAAAACGTCCGGTATTTTTATTCTTTTTTAACAACAAAAATTAAACTCGGGTTCATTTTTAAAATCTACTTAACATGCTGTTTATTCATTTAAAACAACAACAACAAAAAACCTCTTTTTGCTTCTAAATGGAACAAATAGGTATGTCAAAAGAAGAAGTTTTTTTTAAAAAAAAATCAATCAATCAAGAGATGTCCAACAAACTACATCGCCCCTTGTTAAACACTGTCATTCTGGGTGTTAATTACATGATTTACAGATAAAAATAGTTGCAAACAATACACAAATTCTTTCCAGAAAATAAATTTATTAACCACATATAACTGAACTAAATAAACTGTAAGAATGGCAGGATGTTTTGGGCTTGGAAAATGCAACTGCCTCACTTTCTCTGTTTGGGACGTCCCACAAATATAATAATGTGGTAGACATTTTGTTCTTCTTTTTCAACTCTCGTCCGAGTCAGGGCAGAAATGGTATTTTTCTGCAAACAACTCCAATCGTCTGCCAGAGAGCTTGAGAAATTTTACTTTGTCTTTTTTGACCCACAAAGAAAGCCAAAATTAGCCAAAAAATTTTTGACAAATATCAATAATACGCTGAAAATTACTAGTACGCAAAAATCTTTCAGTTGGGAAATACAGAAAATCATAAACATTAACAAATAAACACTAGAAAAAAAAGACAATGCTCACACTCTCATCTTAAATTCTGGCGATGATACAAATTCTGTCAATATGTATAGGAATTCAACCCGCAATGAAATCAATGGCAAACTATACGATCATAGTATTGTTAGTAGACATAGTGTTATTGATATGCGGAAGTAATTGGCCACATATTATAACCACTACATACGATCTACTCGTATATTAATGATCACTCGTTTATTAGTCGTAGGTTCGGCCACGAAAGCGGTATAATTCTGTGTTTTTACACAGAAACAGCGCCAACACAGGCTGCACAGTGAATAGTTTACTAGTACTCTTATTTCATATGTAATATTTAAGTAAAAACTCTGAAGTTTTTTGGACATGAAAATCTAACTTAAATAGCTATATGGGACTAAACCAAATTCAGATCTACCATATATTAATAGCCTCAGAGTTTCTACTTAAATATTATGTATAAAATAAGTGCTGGGTTTTGAGTTGATATTTTAGATCTAGTGTCTGAATATTCTAACTCCTCACCGAGGTGATCCATAAGCTCAAAACCAATTGGTCTGGGGATAAGAATATTCTGGATAGAGATTTTAAATATTTTCTTTTACTGCACTTATCAATTAAGAGCTTGTTTGAACTATTGGAACACGCTCTGTATTACAATTTTAACATATACATTGACTTCACCTCATAAGGTGGAATATAAACTTAGATATCTTCATGAGGAAAAACTGCTCAGGCCCCAACTACCCAATTGGAAAATAAGCAATGGCATATTCTAGCACCTTTTCTCAGGTGAATATATGTGTGGATAAGGTACTAATGCATCGAAAATGGAATATAAACAAAAAATCCTTCCTAAGGATCTAGCTATGCTAGTCAAGTACAAAAGACAATAATAAAATATCAAAACATAATTCTCTGATGAAAAAAATAGCAAACATTGGGGAGAGCCACTTTCTAATCTTCCAATGGACAATATAATTAGTATATGATAATAAATCAAGTGCATCCCACAATTATAAAACAGGACTAGCGTATATCCTTGGCATAACCATGGTGAGATAAAAAAAATTATCACTGAAAAACTAGAGAAATAAGTTTCTATCTCTAAAAAACATAAACTAAATAATGTACAAAACCAACAAATAAATACAAGTCAAAATGACCTTAAAAATACTTTAAATATCACAATAAACTTTCACAAATAACAAGAAATACATATATCTAGTCAGTAACAGCATAATATTTTAAAACTAAAGTGAACATAAATATCATTTGCAAAATTACTAAATAGGAATAATGATAAATACTTTGCCATATTAATAACCTCATAATAAAATATATAAAGGCAAAATTCACTATACATATTGCCACACACCACAAGCTAGAGTAATCAATGGATGGCAGAAGGCTTGTGCATAAAATCCCCATCTAGTGCCTACTCATCCAATATCCCCAGACTAGTTTCTGGTTTGTGGCCTTCATCAATAAGGAGCCTTAGATCTGGGAGCACCACACCTAGATCTTAGGCTCCTCACTGACAAAGGCCACAAGCCAGTAACTAGTCTGGGAATATTGGATGAGTAGGCACTAGATGGGGATTTTATGCACAAGCCTTCTGGCATCCATTGATTACTCTAGCTTGCTGTGTGTGGCAATACATATAGTGAGTTTTGCCTGTTTTAACAACAGTTATACACAAGCATAAGAGGTGGTGGTCATGTGATGTTTATTGTCTTAAAATTATGATACTATAATTAATTAAAATTTTTATGAGCTTCTGATAAACCAGATAGATTTTGGCTATTTATCCATAAATATATGATTTGGGTATTAATAAAATACTACTGGTAATAAAATGGAATATGTATCTTGACTGGATGCATATATCATATATAATTTACTTTAAGCCAAAAAATAAAAAATATATAAATTTACCTAAATTCATACAATAAAATGCATAAATTTACCATATCATTTAAAAAACACTTTTGCACAATATTAAAAGAAAGAAAAAATAAAATGCATAAATTTCCATATCATTTAAAAACACTTTTGCACAATATTAAAAGAAAGAAAAAAGAATAATAACATATTATTATTATTATTATTATTATTATTATTATTATTATTATTATTATTATTATTATTATTATTATTATTATTATTATTATTATTATTATTATTATTATTATTATTATTATTATTATTATTATTATTATTATTATTATTATTATTATTATTATTATTTTAAACACCCATAGTTCTTTATCTGAGATCTTTCATGATGAGCTACCTGACATGGGAAATAATGTCCTTTGGGCAGTGAATCATTTTTTTAAGCAATGCATCCTCCATAATTTGTTATATTTTCAAGTAACATAAGTATTCATGATCTTTGAGGGACAAATGATACACAAAATAGCAACACTAAAAAAATCACTGCACTAGATAAATCCATTTTCATCCACGTATGCATCTATTTGATAGAGGTCACTAGCTTGTTTTATTACTTTTATCCCAGCTTCAGATATATTATTGAAAATGTTTTTTTAACATTTTCTGCAGATATATTTTGGAAATTAATAGTTCATTTATTCTAAAACAGCATTTCATATTATTATTTAATTTTTACTTTTATTGATCTGAAGGTAATTAATGATAATAATTAATAAGTTACTTTCATTCTAAAATACAGTTTGAGTAGCTTTCACATTCCATAGTATTTTAGAAATTAGATTTTCTTTCTATTTATTATTATTTTTCATTTGAAGGAATATCTTTTTAAAGGCTTCACATCAATGCATCAACTCATTTTGCATTAGAAATATTCTCTTGGACACATTAATATAATTAATTTCTCAAAGATTAAATAGAATAAAGTTTACTTTATTTTTGTGAAATACATGAGTAAGCATTTAACACCATTATAAAGAGAATGTTTAAAACAAAATTATTATTACTCTAATTATCAAGAGTTAATTATTTCTGAGTTAGATAAGCTAATTTCCATTGAAGCATTTCTTTCTTTAATTTTAACTTAAATCTTAAAAGTCTAATAATGGTGAATTGTAATATTGTTTTACTAAAGGTAAAGATTAAACAACAGAAATGGTCCAGTACAAAGTTTTTTATACAGTTTTAAAAATATAATGAAAAAATATACTATCTTTACTTTCTTTAGGTATCGGTTCACACACAGTTGGTTATAATTTCTCAATATATAACACTAATTTTTCTTAAGCATTTTGCTAATTTTTTTGAAAATTTCCTGATCAGGCTAAAGCATGAGAAGACTTAATACCTTCTTGATTTCTATTTGCACATAATTATTTAATAAATAATAAGAGTCTATAAAAATATCACTTTTAATTTAGAATAAAAATTGAAACTAAATTTTAATGCTTTCTGGTTGAAGATTTGATGGATAAACACAAAGAGAGAGAAGAACAAAGCTGAGCTAAGCTGAGTTGAGAACTGACAAAACCTTCACACAGTAGAAAAACCTTTCCTATTTTGACGGGCATTTTAATTAGCCACACCTTTATTTCTGAACTCTATCATTAATTATGTACACTACAACTAGGAATTAAATAAAAAATTATATAACATTGATCTATTTCCAATTATCATGTGATAATTTAAAATTTTCCATCAGTTTTTTTTTAAATTTATTTAATAATAATAAATAAATAAAACAATAAAATGAATAATACAATTAGTATTTTTAATAACTATTACCTTTATAAATTATCATTTTTATTTATAAGAAGTTCTTACACTTATTAATTCTAAACACTTTTAATACTAAATTAATCATAAATATTCTTAAATAAATAATAAACTTAAATTAACTTCACTTATAATAAATAACATTTTAATAAACCAACATGCATACAACTAATACACACACATACCAGAACTTACTTTCTATCCTTTTAAATTTAATCTGTTTAATAATTAACCTTAGCATTTGTAACTAACTTCAATATTTTTTTATTAAATAAAGTAACTTTATTTAAATATTTTGAGCTCTAATAAAGCAATAACTCAAACAAATTATTAATCAATTCTGATAATTAATTTAACAGTAACATTATATTATTAATAACTTCACTACCTATTTTATAGTTTTCTAAACATAAAAATTAGCTTTAATCAATCTTCCACTACTTTGCTTTAATTTTTTTAATTAAAAATGAGCTAAGCTCTAATTCTCATCTTATAAGCATATTTATTTATTAAATATTAATATTACCTACTACAATAAGCTTTATATCACTAAAATATTATACTAAGTACTTATAGTTACTTGAGTATACTAATTAAATCAATTAAGCAAAACTTGAATAGCATAATTCACATATATATTTTTATATCACAATAAATTTTATTATGTTTCATTCTTCTCATTTTTAACGTATCATAAACACTTAAATAAGGCATTTAAATAATGCCATGTGCAATAGCACAGGGTCACAATATATTGAAGTGATATTTATATATGCTTCATGTATATAATTTGAAATTTATATAGGAATTTTTAAATTAAATGTTTTCAACAATTTTTTAAACAAAAGTATATATATAAGTACATGCACAGACAAATGTATATGTCATTTTTAATTTTAAGTTTATTTTAAAAGTAAGTTAAAGCAAAATATTTTATTAATATACAATTGTAAACATATTTTATAATTAAGTGGGTGGAAATGACATTATTGTATAAAATGTAATTAAATGCTAAATAAACAGAGCAGCTAATTAATGAGATAAATATCTGATGTAATTTAGTTCAAAAGCATTGTATATCATTTTAGTATAATCCCTTTCAAAGCTAAAATTTTATAAATGCTATAATTGGACAAATAAGATGCAGACTGTAATAAAGTTTAGGAGTTATTTATAATCAATAGATGGATACATGGAAATGACTCATGCTGATAAGACAACTCAATAAACTATAAACAAGATTTCTCTGAAGATTATTTATTATGCTTTAATTGGTTTATGTTGAGTTTATTGATTGATTATTATGCTGTGATTATGCTTATCATTGTGATTTATGTTAGAATATCATGGAAGAGTAGAGAAGCCATTATCTGCTCCACTCTGGCCAAGCTGTCTAGGTGCAAGCTGTAAGTTCACTGTGAGTTGCTGAGAACTCATCAAATCATGGAAAAACATCCCAATGAGCATTTTTTAAATGCACTGAACTTCAATACTAGTTATTGCTTTAGGAATAAACCTACTCTGAATTAATGAGTGAAATACCACCAGTTTTTTCCCATTGAACAAATAAATAAAAGTGCATAAATGAAAACTGTTGCAGTCATCAGGAGCAATACAATAGAAGCTTTGCAGAAGACCACTCTATATTTGTACAGACAGTCTGCTAAAAGTCTACCAATACCTGAAGTCAAAACATGAACTCTTAGTAATGAAAAGGGTAATATGTATAAAATTTGAACATATTATTATGACTGTCTATTACTAATATTAGGCATATTATCCCCTGAATTTAATTTATACTAAAAATATTTTATAAATTATTATGATTAGTTTTACATAGTAATAGATCCATTTAAAAATTAAGATGGCAATTGATTGCTAGTTTATTAGTCATGCCACAGGTCAGTAGGCATGAACCTAAAAACAAAAATATGTTTATGAAAGAACTAGATTATTATTTTAAATACTCATCATTCCCTTAAAAACTTAGTCAGTATTTTTTAAAAAATAAGAGACATTTTCACTAGTCTAAAATTGTAAAAAGAATAGTTTAATCATTAATATGAAGAGTGCCGACTAATGACCTCTGGATAGAATAAAACAGCTGCATGGACAGATTAAATAAATTATTAAACCACTAAAACTTGTCTGACCATATTGGATGAGTAGGCACTAGATAGGAATTTTATGCACAAATCTTCTGGAATCCATTGATTACTCTGGTTGGCATTGAGTGGCACTACTGTATGGAGAGTTTTGCCTGTTTAAATAAATTATTGTAAGATTGATTGTTTTAATGCTTACAAAGATTTATAGTTTTTAGTATAATATTCTCCAGATTTGGGAATAAGAAAGCATGAAAAGGATAATTGGATATATTAAATTTACTTGAGCTGATATATTTTTATTTCTGGTTACTTTGAATGTATAAAGTTTTATTATTCATAATTGGTTGTGATACCATTTACATTGTCCAATCACTCACTTTCTATAACTGACTTTGAACAGTAATATGCTTTGATTATATATATACTGTTTATTCATAAATGAGTCAGATAACATTTACATTGTCTGCTAACTCACCCTCAGAAACTTGTAGACACCCTTTCCTAATGTAAATCATGTGCTTCATTTATATATTGTCTTTGAGTGGTACTGTTTGAGTTGGTTGGTCATTCACACTTAGCAACTTCATTTGAGCCTGTTATGTGGCTGACATACAATATTACCATATATTATATGCTTTGTTTATATATTTTCTTTGTTCATAAATGAGTGTAAAGCACATGATATCTGCTGATTCTTACACTTTATTATTGTTTTTGGTATTTACTTGCACTAGAGCCTGAAAGTATTTACATTACACCAAGTTTGTTAATAGTATAAGTTATTGATTGATTTTAGTATGTCCTCAAACTGCAAGTATCTATTGTATTAATAAATAGTATTAATAACAGTTAATCTGTGCAGAAATTTATATTTGTCCAGGTCAATTAAAATATATTGTGCCATATGTTATCTGTGCATAGTCATAATCAATGAATCTCTAGTTGTATTAATTTGTCTTCAAACTAGATAAGGCAATTAAACAAAATAATGTTATTATGCTAAATTTAATCACAGGTAAAAGAACTGGTAGACTAATGTTTCTCATGGATTACTGTCAATTACGTTACTGTTTGTGTGGTGATAATGTATGTATTTAAATAAATTGTAATTTCTCATAATTTTTAGCGTTTGTTATTTATTGCAATCAGTACGATTAATTAAAACATGATAGTCTTTTGCAGCTAGCTAATTTAGTGGGCTATTTGATCATGTGGATATCTGAATGTGGATTTCATATGCAAATTACCCTTGGATGATTTTCACGGGAGATGTATATTTTTGACCCTTACAATAAATATATATATATATTGTAACCAGTTGGGTTACATCACACACACTAATATAGTGTATGTGAATATATATATATGTAAAATAAAGGAAAAGTAGAAATAAACATAAATTACTTCCATACATACCCACATTCCATCTTTAACAACAAATATCAGTTCTGTTTTCGAACCCCTCCAAATTCTAACAATCTAATTAACAATACCAAAGATCAAACTCCACTGTTACAGATCCCCATACAGTATATAACATTGCTTGTCCAAATAACTATTGCAAAGGCACATATTATGGGGAAAGCAGGGCATCTCTGGCCACACGATTGGCGCAAGGTATTCGTACAATAGAGCTCACACGATCCTTCTACTTATTCAGTTTTTATCAGCACCAGTGCACAAGTCACCATGAGTGCATTCCGACAATCCTACCATTGTATGTAGAGAGAGACATGACCTCAAAAGAAAGATCAAAGAGGTTTTTTTTATCTCTCACGACAGCAATGCCATAAACAGGAAGGACACGTGTTTTTCTCTATCAAAAAGATGGAATTAGCATATTTGCATAAATTTAAACGTAAGCAAGCTATGATTATGAAGGCAAGATCCTTTGAAAGCGCTCAGTGTTTTAATATTTTAGTTAGCATTTGTATTTGCATTACAGCTTTTGGGAGAGTGCCCAACCTTGTTGAATATAATTTCAAAAGTAAAATTATAACAATCAGAATAAATTTTTGTAGATATTTTTCTATATTTTCTAAAATAAAATAATAACAAGTAAAGGGTTAAATAACTCTGGGTTTAAAATAAAATTTCATTATGAAATTAATATTTTAAAAAAGGTCTTAATAAATATAAATATTGTATTGTTATTATTATTATTCTGATTGTGAAATGTAAAAACACAATACTTGTTTTTGAAATTTTTTTAATTAATTAAAACATATATGTTTTCAAAGGGATTAGAGAGCTAAAAATAAAAGCTCTGTTTTTAATCAAGATCTTATCACCTTAGATGATTTTATAAAAAGAGCTGATAAAAAATATCAGCAGTCTGATTAATAGTTTTTTGTAAGAAGGGCCAGCTGAAGAGTTGGTTATATATTTTGTTGCAACTTGATGAAGTTTGCAGCAGTTGGTTTTAGCTGACCGGAGGGTTGGCAAAATAGCTACTATGAAGTTATGTGGCTGAAGGCAGAACATTAGATTTAAAAGCTACTAATATTTTCTTCTCAGGAGTTTGAATTCACTTGGAAAAAATGACCCACTTCTTTGTGCTGTAATTCATAGCCTTAAACAGAGAGGATAGTTGCTTGTCTAAAATTTATTAAATCAAAAGAGCTGCTTGCCTGGAAAAATCCTAGACAGAAAGAGACCAACTACAGACCAAGATTTTACATGGATTATGTACCTTTACCTGATAGTGACAACAAACTTGGATTATATTTTTATGATGGATCAAAAGAACCAGCTTGCCCAAGAGAAACCATCGGTGGATGAAGAATTAATTATATGTATGCTATTTCAGCTATATGCAGAGAGCACACATAAACATATATATAGCTGGTGAGTTATTTAAAATAATTCTTATAAAAATAGACATGTATAGAACAATATTATTTTTAAGTCGGTTAAAAATCTATATATTTCAAAAGAATATAAAGTAATTTTGCTGGAATTATAATTAAGAGTCAAGAATAATTCATTGACCATCTCGTTTTAAAGGCAAAATAGATGTTTTTGAACAATAATTCTCTGGACATTATTTTGAAAAAAATTATTTATAAAAAAAAAGTAAAGAATCGATGATTCAGTAATTTAATTTAAAAACGTTGATAATTAATCAACAAATACCTGTCAAAAATTGACTATACTTTTTTTTAAGGAAAAAAAAAGAGAATTTATAAATTGAGACTAATTTTAAATTATATCTATATTTTGTTTATACACACACGTATATGTATGAAATTTGTGCATATTTTCCAAAGAATTTAATAATGAAAATATAATATTATTGCTGTTAAGTTAAAATATGATGTAAACGTCAGCGTGTGCACACACGCACACACATATGTAAAATTATATTTTGAAAGTGATGCGTGAATTTGTACTTTTTATGCTTATGGTGAGTGTATAGTTGAGCAGGGCTGTTTTGGATGCAGAGTATTCATGATGCTCCGAAGTATATGCTCGGTACTGTCTAGACCTAGATATTGAGCTCCCAGAGTAGTCCAGCAGTGTGTAAGTAGGCCTCATGAATAGGCTTTGGTCTCATGAATAGACTCATTTATACACCTAAGTCTCACAGAGATGAGCAGGGTTGGCGCAATGCCTTTTGTTTTTTTTTTCTGGCTCCTACTCTTTGAAGATGATCTATCTAGATACTTAGAAGGGAAGTGCTTAAAAATGAGGTATTTTCTCGCGACGTCATGGAGCTTTGTGTACTGATAGTCCAGCTTGGCTCTCTGCTTATCATGGCATGGAGAGCTGCAGTTCACGTATTCATTTTTACTATCTCACCTTGCCTACTTAATCAGCATTAACTAATCAAGCAAAAAGACATTTTAAAATTTATATATATTTTTGGATTGTATAAAACGATATTATCTTTCATTTATTAAAAAGAGAAAATGAGACATTTTTAAAGTAAAGCAAACAAGCAAATAACTTCATGTATTAAAAGAAAGAAAAAAGTGATATAAACTAATCAATAAAGAGTGGAACTTACTATAAAATAAGAAAAGCAATTTATACATTTTCAGCAACGAGTAATTGTGAAAATAACTTTTACTGTCATAACAAGTATGTAAATTTTATGAAATTTATTAATTATAAAAGTATTGTGTGACAAAATTAAATTTGTTAATAATCTGTGCAATTCTATATACCTGTTGTAGTAAACCTAGCATAAGTATTTGTATTACTTAAAACATAATTTAAAAGCTTAATCATGTATTATTTTTATGTAAAAATTAAATATGTTCAGAAATCATACGCATGTATGTATGTGTATATCTGTCAATTGTATTGCAGATACCAATGCGTATCAATTGTGACACATATGTAAAATTTAATCTTTTTTTTTTTATAATTATTTTATGTCAATTGTATTGTAAATAACAATGCGTGTCAGATAGACACTTATGTGTAAAATTTTGATCATTTTTCTAAATTAAATGTTAATTCAAACATGTTTATTTTGTATCAAGCCACATGCCTGTGTGCTGAATGGGTTTGAATAAACCTAATTTATTAATCATGTAACTCAATGAATACTTTTCAAAATCAGAACCCTCATAAGACCTTAATCATTTATTTTTTTTTGTTATTAATAAACTTGTATTTAATTGTTAAAATTGTATTCCATCATCTCTTGTTCACATACAGTAATAGAGCCCATGTTCTCTGAGCTAGATTTTGGACACGGATAAATGGGGATGTGTTTAGTGCTTTGGGCATCCAGAGGTGATCAATCATCATCCTGGTTGGTGCAAAAGAGGATACTCTTTAAAGCCCATGCACTATTATTTTTTATTTTACTTTAGTCTTTATTAAAAATTTAAGTTTATAGTTGGCCAGTACAAGTGGCCTGAGCATTGATGATGATCAGCATGTTTTAATGTCCCAGCATTATTGATTTGATTTCTAGTTATGTATTCTAATGGATGGGCACTAAGCTGGTGCATCCAAGTTATGGTTAAATAATTGCCCAAGCTGGCAAAGGCTCTATGGTTAGCCTGGTCTGCAGAAGACCCATTTCCACTCCAGTCACAAGGTTGACTGTTGATTTATATTTTTTATGGTTCAAATCCAGCCACAAGATGGTATATTGATGTTATTCTGATTTATTGTACTAATTTGTTTATCCCATCAATGATGATGATGGATGGTTATTTCTCTCAAGTATTTACTTGTACTTATTTTATAATGCTGGTTGAATTTATAATTATGCTTTTAGTTGCTCTTATGAGTAGCTTCTGATCTCTCAATTTTCTCAGAGATTCTTAATCTCATTCTCTCTCTTAAATATATCTTATATATGCATTTAATTAAATTATTGATATTTGTATTTCATTAAACTGACTGCGAGTGCTGATATTCCATCACCCCAGTTTAACCCAAATCCTTCCACTTCCTGAACTCCCATCCCGTTATATATATATTATACAATATTTTTAATAGATGATTAGATGGAAATCTGGAATGTGTGGAGTTATCCATTTAAATCAACTTAATTAGAAACACTTAACATAGAACAACTGCCCCAGGTCAAGAATCAAAGTAAACTGACAGACTTTCATATCATTCTCATGGATAACAACATATTTTGTAGATATAATAAACACCTCCATACTTCACTATTCTTTTTAAATTCATTTAAATAAAGATATAATAAAAGACAAATGACCCCACAAGATGCATTTTGTGCTGAACCAGCACTCATTTATTGGCCCAGGTCACTATCTCTCATATATATCTTTATTATATATATATATATATCATATATATCTTTATTATATGCAAAGTATTTATCTAGAGCAGGCATGTCAAACTCATTCAAACAATGGGCCACTTTATGCTACTGGTAAGATTCTCGCGGGCCACATCACACAAATTTTCTTAAAATTGTATTTTGAAAGTGAAAATGCAGGAATATAGATAGGGTAATTAAAGCATATTATGTAGTTTAGTGAATTCACTTCAATAATATACAATTGATATAGTATTGCTTTTATTTAAACATTTATTTTATCTGATTACATATTTATAAAACTACAATTTATTGTTTTTACTGGAAACTTGCCAGCGTTTTCCTCTTACTAGTTTTTCAATATCTGGATTCAAAGACTGAGAACAAGCAATTTTCATTATGGCAGATAGATGTTTATCAGTTAATCTTGATCTGTAAGCTGTTTTATTTAATTTCATGCATGAAAATAATTTCTCACATAAGTATGTACTTCCAAAAAAGCTTAAAATTTGTGCAGCAAATTTTTTAATTTCCGGGTATCTTTCACCTAAATAGGAATAAATTTTCGGAGTTCCTACTTCTCGATATTTGGTTTTTAAAATCGAATCATTCTGGAAATCAATTAATTCCAGTTGTATCGAAGTCGGAGCTTTTTCGACTTCAAAGGCAAATGGTCCCGTGAAAAGAGAAAAAATTTCTTCGAACTCCTTGAAATCATCAAAACGTTTATCGAATTCGTCTTTTATTTTTTCAATTTTTGCAGAGTGATGTGAAAACGAGCAACTTTGATTTTGTGCTTTTAACTGCTCACATGTAGGAAAATACGTCAAAACGTTCTTTTGCAAATGATTTTTAAACAAATTCAGTTTTTGTACAAAGCTTGCAACTGCATCATACATATTCGTTATCAATTGATCTTTGCCTTGCAATGTAATATTAAGATTATTCAGATGGCCTGTAATATCTATTAAAAATGCTAGGTCTTGTACCCACAATGGATCTTTTATAATTGATATATTTTCGTTGTTTTCATCTTTCATTTCAAAAAATAATATTATTTCCTCCAAAATCAGATAGAAGCTCTTTAAGACATTGTGGCAGGACAACCAATGAACTTCTGTGTAATAAGGAAGATCTTCGAATTCGGATTCTAAATCTTTAAGGAACGAAGTAAATTGGCGATGGTTAAGTGCTCTTGATCGAATAAAGTTGACTATCTTTGTAACTGTTTTAAGTACTTGATCCATTTTTAATAATTTTAAACAGAGAACTTGTTGGTGAATGAGGCAATGAAAAGCTTTGATTTTCGGTTTATCTGGATATTCGTCTTGTAATTTCCTTGCTAGTCGTGACGCAAAACCTTTAGTTTCACCTGTCATCGATTTAGCACCATCAGTTGTAACAGAAACAAGCTTGTCAACAGGCAAGTTAAGTTTTTCTAAAATGCTCCATACGGCATCAAAAATATCTTCACCAGTTGTTGTTCTGTGAAGAGGGATGAATTCCAACAATTCTTCAGTGATCCTCATGTTATTATCGCAACCACGAAAAAAAACAGCAACTTGTGCAACATCTCTTATATCCGTACTTTCATCAATAGCAATTGAAAAGAACTGGATTTTGGTAGATATTTTCTGTAATTGCGAAGTGATGTCATCTGCCATTTCAGTAATTCTATCTGCCACCGTATTTCTTGATAATGAGATGTCTCAAACGCTTGTACTTTTTCTGGACAGACAAATTCGCAGCTTTTATTATACATTCCTTGATTAAAGAACCATCGGTGAATGCTTTTGAATGTTTTGCTAATAAATAGCTTATTTTATAACTAGCTCTTGTTACTGATTCATTACTTTTTATAAATTTTGTAAGCACTCCTTGCTGGCTACTTAATGAATTCTTCATTGTTTTTAATTTTTCTTCTCTTATTTTAGCTTCAAAACACGAAAATTGTTTTTCGTGATTAGTGCTATAATGTCGCTTAATATTGTATTCTTTAGCAACACTAATAGTTTCTTTGCAAATTAAGCACGTAATCTTATTGTTCACTTCCACACAAAAATAATTCAGTTCCCACCTTTCTTGAAATTTTCTTCCCTCGTCATCAATCTTTCGTTTTTTATTTAGCGTTGGAAGTGGCATTTTCTGTAATAAAAATAGAGCTTTAGATTTAAATTTTTAAAATTTAAAAATTGCAACTACGTTTATGTAAAATACGCTTCGTAAAAATTTAACGCTACTCTAGTATTTAAATGTAAAGAGAGCGCTGCTATCGATTCTCGCTCCTGGAATTATGCTCGATAAATGGAGGTAGCTATAAAAGGTACGGATTACGTTTTTTCTCTCTCTCTCAGTCCTGACTTCCCAGCACGGAGCAATTAAGATAGAGATGTGACAAAGAAGAAAGCTGTGCATAAGGCCGTAGGTTAGAAATGGTCGAAGCCACTAAAGTTTCCCAAGGCCGAACATACACTGGTAAAATTGTAGAACTTTTAGTGTTTTCCAAACTGAAATGTAATCGTTACTAACTTATATGTAAAATATTATTGTTTCTCATGATTGATTATAATTAAAATATTATATAACAAAATGCATGCTCGTTATTTCTTATGCTGTCTGACTAGTTTCAGAAAGATATAAACTCTTGGATATAGCAGTTTACTTATATTTTTTGAATGAGTTATAAAAGGAAACAACCCGCAAATTTTTAACACACCAATCCGGATAAAGAAACTAGCGCAACTGCCTTTTGTTACAATTCAAAGAAAAAACAATCTTCTGCAGATAGGATTGCTACGTTGGTGGCGCAAATAGCTGACTAATGTATTTATGTTCTCGGAAGCACAGCAGCACATTATTAATGTTGCCAGCTTTGGTATTCACATATCTCAAATGCTTCATCATCATAAAGGCATAAGCTATGCGTGTAACCGAGAATTATAAATTAGCTATGTATGTAGACAACAATTACTGTATATATTTTAGTTCATGTAATTAAATATAAGAGCTTTTTAAAAAAAATTAATTTATTGTTTGCAACATATCGTTCTGTTTTCATTTTATTACATAGCATCTTAGACGAGGGCCATGAAAAATCCTTTCGAGGGCCGCAGGCGGCCCTGGGGCCGTCAGTTTGACATGCCTGATCTAGAGTAACAACATATTTTGCTGTTAACATTTTTTTTCATTATTTGAATATTATTGACTCTTATTTACCACGTGTTTATTTCATGCACTAAGCCAAGATTCTCTAATTTTTTTAAATTTCTGTCAATTTTTACTTCACAAACTATCTCAAAAATACCTGGATCAAATTCATGTTCATATTTTTTTATGATTATAAAATAATGACACATTTATAAAGTCAGTTTTAGTTGTTCTGCTTTACATAGATACAGGTTGTTGTTTTTTTAAATATTTTTTATTAGATTTAATTTTAAAATTAGAGATATTCTGACAGAAAGCCATTAATTATAAGATTTCATATATTATAATAAATTTGTTATTTATCTTCAATATTATTACCATAAAAGATAAAGAAATAATATAGTTTTTTTTTTCTTAAATAAGTTGGTCTACCAAATAAAAAGTTAAAATAAGATGTGAATAAAAGCATTTCTATGAAGAATTCAATATTTTGATAAACAAGCAATTATTTTTGTAAATCAGCATTTAAAATAACTAGTAATTAATAATCTAATATTAAAAAAATTAACTTTTTTATTGAATATTATATCAGGAGAAAGTAATAATTCTATAGCTGTAACAACAAAACAATATCTTACATATTTGTTTTGAAAAATATTATCTTGATTTCATAGATAAGCAGATATGTAAAAAAACAATTTCACTAATTTAATAATCTAACTCTTCAACAATTCTAGTAGTAATTGGCACTATTCAGTTTCAAGTAACTGAGTTCTGTAATTCAGTTTTAGAGAAAGAAACCAATTGGACCTGGCTAATCAAGAAATGCTGATTAAAAAAATAATCATTGAAAAATACTTTAGAATTAATTGCAAGGGAGGTTTCAAATATTGTTATAATTTTTTTATAAACTAGAAATATGGTATTTTCCTGAAAGTTTGTGCTATGGTATTCTAGTTGTATTTTTATATTGTACTATTTCCATCATCTAATAATATATGTATTAAATGTCTTTAGAAAAATTTAACTTTATTTAAATATTCCAAATACATTCAACTGTTAGTAATAGGACATCAAAAAGATTAGTATATGCACAACGTTTTGAGAGGTATTAGTCTCCCCTCTTCTTCAGGTGTTTCTGGCCTGACCAGTGACAGTACTAACATGGGATTCGAACCTGGGTTCTTATCTTTTTGATTTTTGAATTTTAAGGTAATGCTCTAACCAACTGAGCCATCCTGCCAAAATCAATAGTCAGTTGTAATTCCATATACTTATCTATGTGTCTAAGGTAGCAGAACATGTGTGTGCCAATGAACATATGTTCCATTGGGAAAATACAAAAATATTGGATAGAGAAGAAAAGGTACAAAGAAAATTTAAAGAAGCTGCTCACACTACAATGGCAAAAAATCCCATAAACCAATCCAGTGTAACTATACATAATGTATGGAAACCACTAATCAACTTTGATCTTAGGAAAAGTAGAGATATCAGGAGGAACCTTATAGATAAGTATATGAAATTACTATAGACTGTTGCCTTTGGTAGGATGGCTGTTAGTTAGAGTGTTACCTTAAAATTCAAAAATCCAAGAATCTAAGGACCCAGGTTCAAATCCCATGCTAGTACTCTCACTGGTCAGGCAGAAGAGGGGAGACTATTACTTCTTGAAATGTTGTACATATACTAAACCTGTTTGATGTGCTATTACTAACAGTTGAATGTATTTGGAATATTTAAATAATGTTAATTTTTTCTAAAGACATTTATTACATATATTATTAGATGATGGAAATAGTCCAATATAAAAATACAATTAGAAATATAGTACTCAATATGTTGTCTTAAACATCATCCCATTAATCATGCATATCTCCAATCCTTCAGCAAACAACTACTTGTCATACAACACCAAGCACAACTTTAAGAAGCCTATTAGCTCTGCATATCTATGAGAAAAAATCATCATTGCAGAAGAGTGCAAAATTATAACAGGAAAATTTATTTATGTTAAATAATAATCTTCCAGAAAAAAAAAAAAACAAATTAACTAGAAAGAATCAAGCAAAATAGGAAATAATTAAAATAATCTGAAAGTGATTATAAGAATCTAAAGAAATTGTTGGTACATACTATTGCAAGATTGAAATAAATGCATTTCTCAAACATTTTTCTGTAAGTAAGCAATTTTAAAAAAATATGTGCATATGTGCAAAATGAAAGCTATCTCGTACATCTAGCTATATATATTTTCCAATGGTAGTGTTAAATAAACTAGTAATCAAAGTAAAGTTAGAAAAGTGAGATATACAATTTAGCTAAGAAAGAAAACCTATGAAGACCAACGTATTGAAAATCTCTTAATAAAATAATAAAAAAAGATTAAATGTGTATGGACACATCAGTTTATTAGTTGTTAGTATTAATTTTGTAAAATAATTAAAGTAATAAATATTTTTTTGTTCTTTCTTTTAATTATAGATTATGTAAAGTTCATATTTTCCCTCTTTATATAACCTACTTTTATAGATACTATTTTTTTATTATGAAATGTTAAACAATTTAAATATTCAATATTATTTAATTAAACTATGTTTTCCACTTCACCTGCTAGATATCTCATAATTATTACTCAAAAGGGAGCTATATTTAAGACTTGCATCTAGTTAGAAACATTTTTTTTAATTGTATATATGAGTTTATTGACTAATGCATTGATGTGTGATCATTAATTTAGTTAATAATTATCATCATCAGGAGCATCTGATTAGATTCGCATTGCATTTCAAATATCACAGCTTGTTTATGTTGCAAAAATTTCTACAGGTAAGTAAGAAACACCCATAAACAGCTCACAGTAGAGTAGTGCTTTCTCCATCATTCCTCAACTGAGAAATAGTGATGTAAATGACTTTATTCATGAGACTAGTCAACTGCCAGTCGATAAAAGTATGATTTTCATTTTTATTTTACTCTGTAAATTTGAAGCGCAATATCTCCATTTGGTATCTAATAATTGGGTGATTAACTATAAATTTACTTAGTATAAAATCCCAAATTTACTTGAAAATATTTCAGTTCTCTGAAAAATTCTAAATTTTAACCAAATTCCAGCTCAAGTCGTGGAGCAAAAAGATGTGCTAACTAATAAACTACGAGGTTTTTCTTCATTATATGTATATAATATTATAAATCGTATCTGTATTTAGAAATATTCATTTATTAAATGCATATACAATTTATCTGTTATTTTTGTTTGAAAAGATATAGTCTTAAGATTAAGTACCAAATGTAAAACACTATACCTCATTTATTAATAAATATCTAGAGTAGATTAGTTTAATCAGTAATTGTGTTTGATTTTTTAAAAACAGCTTTAATCTAACTCCATTATATTAATATTTCTAAATGGATGTTTTCACGCATGATGTTTTTTTTGAGTTTCAATCAAATAGACTGCTGACTTTAATCATTTCTGACTCTTAATCAAATGGATCAAATAAAAGTGAAATATAATTTCCTCTTGTCCCAGAGACGACGATCTATTTGCCTTGAGTGGTTACCTCTCCGGGAAGAACTGAGAATTCGATCTGACTCTCCGGACCGACTTTTGTTGTATTAATCTTGAAAAATTTGTTTGCTTAGCTTGATTTAGTGTAATAAATGTTCAAAATGTATATAATTAAAATTACTTAAGATCAATTATAGAAGGATTATATTTCTTTGACGTCAAATGCTTTTTCCATCAAGTAGTGGCTAGTTGGTTTCAAATTTTATTTGCTCATTGATAATTTCTTTGCCTTTCTGTGAAATATATGAAATGTTTGGTAACAGAATATTAGAAAAAATCATGAATATGAAAATGTTCCTGATTACAGTTTAAACTCTTTTTTAAATTGATTGAACAATCAACATGTTCAGTAATATATATATATTTGAAAGTTATATATATTTGTCTGTAACAGAAATATATTAAAAACACCGTCGAAAAAATTATTAAATTTATGCTAATTTAATTAGTACAGTATTTATTTAGTTAAAGAAACTGAAGTCGTCTTTTTTAAAAATTAGCACACAATATGTATGCTGTCCCTAAGGATAATTCTAATCTTTCACACAAATGTGTATCTAATTTCTTTATATTCAAATTATGTATCTATATAGAAAAACGACTCTATATAAGTGAAGCCTAGTTATATACCCGCGCGTGAACACGCACACTCATATATATATATATGTTACCGACTATACTCACAAACTAAAGTTTAAATCCGAATGGAACTTGACAATTTTTTTCATGTAAAGTGAAATTTCAAAAAAATCTTAGATTTTTTTTTTTTATATATATATAATTAGTCAACAATCAAAATATTCAGCTGTTGCTTAGAGAATGGGTATCTGGTTATTATTAACTAGAAAACAAAACAAAAAAACCATATATTTTTTAATATACATTATCTAACAATCAATATTATTACGATTCATGTTAATTGCAATTTTTTCAAAATTAATTATAAACTTTCTAAATAAAGATATCAACTTTCTAAATACATCAAAAGTTCGACTTTAACATTATTTTTAAAAATGTTTTATTTAACATCAAAGGTATTTTCAGGAATATTATTAAAAAGAAATTAACACAAAACATACAATTCCTAGTTTAACAACATCTTCTTGACCTTCACCTTATGGCTAACCAGATGCAAATCAATGTTTGGACATTTTAAAAATACTCCACTTCAGATTTACATCAATCTACTCACACAGGCTAAAGTCAGAGACTCAGCCCTTGCACCTCAACTGTTACACATTGACACTTGGGAAAAGATTGAGTTTCCAAATGAATAACCCACCATGAATATCAGGACTGTGCAGAATGTGTACCTCTTTTTTTTTAATCTGTATGCTTTAAATACAATGTAAACCTTTCAGTGTACAAAGATCACTTCATGTTTAAATAAAAAAAATTTTTAAAAAAAAAAACAATGTTTAGAAATTCTTTTTATACATGGAAAATTCCAAAAAGCTTTAACTTACCATTACATAACTAGAATGAAGCTTAATAGTATGGAACTCATATCTTATTGATAAAAGCAGACACTTGAAGCATAATCCATAGACCATCTAAGTTTGCCTTTCTACTATTGCCCTAAGTTAAAAAGTTAAAATAAATAATATTATATAAGCAGTAGTAGCATCTCTAAGGTTGGTCAACTAGGTATATGTTCAGGGCTGGTGGGGCCTAGCACCGAGCTACCTTATTTTAATCAACAATACAATATATATCTTATGCATCAATAAAATAGACTGAGAAATCAACATGTGATGCATACATAAAGCTAAAGCTTACTTTGTAAATAAATCACAACAAATTTCCAATGTCTCACTGGGAAAACAGCTGATGGTTTGTAACTGAATAGTCCTGTAGCACGGGATTGGTTATTTATATTAATTTTTTTTTTTTTTTTACATTAATGTGTTATAAGTTAAGTATTACTATATAGATCAGAATAAGTGTTGTACATGTTCCT
This sequence comes from Epiperipatus broadwayi, assembly GCA_028023455.1. Taxonomy (NCBI): domain Eukaryota; kingdom Metazoa; phylum Onychophora; class Udeonychophora; order Euonychophora; family Peripatidae; genus Epiperipatus; species Epiperipatus broadwayi. The sequence continues at coordinate 24,159 of JAQFVV010008131.1, forward strand.
TTCTTGTATTAAAAATACTAGAGGCCCACTCCATATTTGCACCTGAAGCCTCAAAATCCAAATGCCAGCACTGTAAGCAATCACAAAACACTAATCAATATATTCATAAAATGTTACTGCTTGATTGGAGTATTTTGTTGCATAGTTTTTTATTTGCTATTAAGCAAAATGTTAACATATATAAAGGAGATATGTCAAAATTTTAAGTACAAATATAATCATGTCTTTATCTGGAAATGATTCAGAAGGTTCTCTGTTTCACAAGCTAGTATGCAAATTTCACTTAATAACTTTACTATATTAATCCCTTTATGAATTGTGTTTTTTGAAAATATTTGATTTCATCATTACAAATATTTTTTTGTTTTTCAAAAAACTTTTACATCTATATATTAAAATTACTTATAATAGTCAATCGCATTATTATAAATCATCTTATGAAAATGTTCTCAGTTGAACTCATTGGTATTGATAAATATTATAATAGTCATCTTCTGGATTGCCTTGTATAATCATAGCTTGGAAATTGATTATTATAATATATTTTTTAATATCTTACTTCACAATGAGCTCAGTAGAGATAGCATTAACGTTTAAACTATTTACAAAAAATATATAGTTTTTTTTACACAGACGCTAAACTTTCCATACAGTAGGGTCACTCAACCTTTTTGCATCCATTGATTATTCTGGCTTGCACTGAGTGGTTCTACTATATAAAGAGTTTAGCTTCTGTGTAAACAGCTTGTGTAACATAAGAATGGTGATCGAGCGATGTTTTGTTTAATTGTAAATAAAACATTTTCTTAGCTATTATCTACTAAAAATTAATATTTTAAATGATACTTTGTATGAAAAACATTTTAAATATTCTATGAGCCCTATCGATACTAACCATAATCATTTGATGACATGGGTAAACAAGAATATGCTATGACTAAGACAATAGTCCAAGTTATCATTAGAAATAATCAATGTATGATACTTTAAGTGAGTTTAGTATAACAATTTTTTTTCATGTGTCAAAGCATCGGCCGGGAAGCTGTGCTAACCACTCGACCACCAATGCAAATTTTGATTTTATAAACATTTAAAGCATCAGACCCCTTACAAGAAAAAAAAATCCATAAACTATCTTTTCAAATATAATTATTAGAATAACTTTAAAACTATGTGTATACAAAATAAATAGGATCAAATTTAGATTTTGCCTAGATAGAAAGGTAATCTAAGTATGAATAGGATTTTCAAGTTATTTTTTTATTTTTAGATCTTAATATAAAATTTTTGAACTTTTGTCTGCCTAATTATCTTCAGCAGAAATAAACAGATTTCTTAGAGGAAACATTGTCTCTGCATATAGTATCTAATATACATATTATATTATATGAAAATAATTATTATATATATCAATTAGAGAATATAGAATCAATTAAAGTTAAAAATGGTGTGGGACTAAAGCAAGGGTGCCCTATGTCACCTATTTTGTTTGTGTTGTATTTGAGTGAAATGGAAAGAGCAATAGAAAGATTAGGAAGAGGGATAGAGATACCGTTAATAGATAGTAAGGGAGTATATATTTTGTCAGGTCTTTTTTTTTGCAGATGATATATTTTTGTGTACAGAAAAAAGAGAAGATATGGAAGTTATGCAGAGGACATGTGCAAGGGTGGGTAAAGAGATGGGGACCGTTAATAGGTAGTAAGGGAGTATATATTTTGTCAGGTCTTTTTTTTTGCAGATGATATATTTTTGTGTACAGAAAAAAGAGAAGATATGGAAGTTATGCAGAGGACATGTGCAAGGGTGGGTAAAGAGATGGGGATTAAATTTAGTGAATAAAAATCAAATATAATGATGGTTAATATTGGGGAAAGAGAAGATGTAGAATTTTTATTGGGAGATATTAAGTTACATGTGGTGAATAGATATAGTTATTTGGGAATTATTTTAAGTAATCAGAAAAATTGTTTGGATGAATGGGAGAAAAAATTGATAAATGAAGCAAAGAAAAGAAAGGGATTGATAAAGAAATTAACAGTATTTTCATATAATAAATATGATGTAGCTAGAATTATATGGAAAGGAGTTGCAGTAGCAGGGTTAACATATGGTAACGATGCATTATATGTTAGTAAAAAGATATTAGATTACTTAGAAAAAGCTCAAAGGGAAGTAGGACGACATGCATTGGATGCAGAAGTATGGACAGCAAGAGGCAATTCAAGGAGAAATGGGATGGTCAAGTTTTCATATGAAAGATGCAAAAAGTAAAATGAAAATTTTTGGTAGATTGCAGTTTATGGATATAAAAGAATAGCTAAAATAGTATTTAATTGGGTTATGAGTAAAGGACAGGTAACAAGATGGGTGAGAAAGGTAATGTGGTATGCAAAAGATTTGGATAAAGAATTTATATCAGTATATTTGTACAAAAGATGGGATGATTGTGTTGAGAGGATTATTGAGTGTTATAGTAGTAAGGAATGGGATAAAAGAATAAATTTATTAATAAAGACTAGGGAGTTAGAGAGATGGAGAAATAGTATGGAGAGTAAAAAGAGTTTAAATATATATAGAAATTAATATAATATTAGGTGTGAGTTAATATATGATAATAGTAAGGAAAGTAGTTTATTGTTTAAGGCTCGAACGGGATCTTTAGCTACAAAAGAATATACATACAAATGGAAAAATATGGGTGATTTATTTTTTAAATCATGTAAGGAGGGAATAGAAAATATTAGGCATTTGTTAATTGAATGTAAATGTTTGAAAACAGAAAGGGTACATATAATGAAGTTGTGGAAAAATAAATATGAAAAGAGTGATTATACAGAAAGTGAATTATTGGTTTTTATGCTGGGTTTGGGAAAAGATAAGGGGGATTTAGATATAAAGGTTATAGAGTTGACAAAGATTATGTTGTGGAAATGAGATAGAGCAGATTATGGGTAAATTTAGAGTGGGGAATGTAAAATAAAGTGGTTAACAGGTTTATCTGGGCATAATTGCTGAGATATTTTTGACTTCGTTTAAGGAGAAGCCATAATACATCACATCAAATCACATCGTATCATTGGAATTTAAAGTTATTCTTTTTTGCTTTATATGCTTAAAATTTACTTTAAAAAAAACTTTGGAAGTACAAGGTAGGTGCTGTTCTTCCAAATTACCTCTTTTTTGTTAAAAATGAGTGGTTCTAAGAAACGTTTAGAATCATCGACGCTCAATAGAAAAGCAAATGTAAAAAAAAAAAAAAAACGTTAAAATTGTCTCTTTAAGCATTGTTCAAGCTCTGTCTTTAATAGATCGAAAGCTTCAAGTATTCAAGATTTAACAAGAGCAGATAGTTTAAAACCGCTTTTTAAAGTTTGTATGTATATACTTCAACAAAAATCAATAAATTAAAAATTAACTGTGATAAAACACAGTTGCTGAAGCTTTAAATATAAAATTATAACAATAAAGCTGAGCGCTTTCGGGGGACTTAAGCCTCCATAATCATAGCTCAATACAAAACAAATACAAAAATATAAACACTTATTCACAAGCAAAATGCGTATCTCAAATAAGATGTAAACTAACTCTAAATAAATAAATAAAATACAATATAAATAAATAAATATTATAAAGTCCATATTTTAGAAATATTAAAACAAGAATCCTTTCTATTAATAGCATTAGGATTACCAGCTATAAAACAAGCTTCTTTAACCTTACGCTTTACGTCATTCTTCTCCGTACACACTAATTTTGCCTCTACTGGTTGACATAAGTGTCCAGCCTTATTTTCATGTTCCACAAACACTGAATTTCCCAAAAATTTAGTTTTAGTACGATGATATAAATATTTATGCTGTGACACTCTATTTAAAATATTGGTTTTAGTTTCACCATAATAAATAGAACCACAATCTTTATGAGGACAAGAAACACTATAAACCACATGCTGAGTTAAGTTAGATTCAATTTTAAATTTTGAATTGTTAATCAATCTATTAGTATTTGGAGGTGAATGAAAAATTACTTGAAACTCTGGAGATAACTTATTAATTAACTGTTTTGCAATAGAATGAATAAATGGTAAAACTATACGAGGTTTTTCAATCTTGTCAGGTTTAAACTGCAAATTATGTAAAAATTTTACAACTCTATTGTTAATAATTGAACGTTTATGTCCAAGTTTGACTAAGTCCTCAATAAAACAAATAAGATTTTCTTTCCTATGTGCCTCAAATTTGCAAAGATGGTGGTTTCTATATAAAAATGAATTCAAAGATGCCAACTTGTGCACTTGGGGAGAGTATGAATGTGGATGAATTAAACCCCTAACTTCAATAGGTTTCACAAACATACGGTAGTCCAAATGATCCTCTGTTCTATGCACAATAATATCTAAATATTTCACTTCCTGTAATGCATCTTCCCAATTTATCGTAAGATTTAAACTGGTAGCCTCATGAATACTACTTTGAATCTCCAAAATGATATTTTCAGGAGCCACAATAAATATATCATCTACATATCTAGTGTAGATAATATCTGGTACAGAGTTAATAAATGTAGGAATAATACTACGTTCAAAATGGTCCAAAACTATACTAGAAAGAATTCCACTAAGAGGAAGTCCCATAGGCCAACCATTCATCATTTGAAAACAAGAATCTTTAAATGTAGCCACTAAATTTTCATCCAGCCAAGTCAAAAATCCAACAATAAAGTCAACTTTATTAGATGGAAAGACTTTATCAAGTAAAGATAACTTGACTATATCTATTGACTGCTTACGATCAATGGACCCATACAATTCCATAACATCCAGCGCTGCCGATTTAAAATTAGAATTAATTTTAGCATCTTTAATAACATCAATAAATTTAAACGATGAATTGACTGTAAACAACCCAAAACCTATAGCATCAATCAACCAACGATTAATCAAAACAGAAGTTTCAAAATAATGTACACTACCAAAATCCATCATTAAACGTAAAGGCCTATCTCGTTTATGTAATTTAACATTTGCAAAAATTTTAGGAAGGGATGATGCAGACGGGTAAACTTTAAAATACTCTAATTTTGTTAATGCTTTCTCTTTTTCTTTACGTAAAACACTAGCAATAAATTTCTCGTGATTAAGCTTACAATTAAATCTTTCAATCTTTTTAAACTTTAATTTATCAATTTGCATAAAATTTTTATCCGCAAATTCTTCCTCTTTCATCAAAACAAACCTGTTCCCCTTATCTTCTTTCATGCAAACAATATCATGCTCACATATAAATTGTTTTGTATGTGATATGCACTTATTCCAATTCAAATTATTATTGTTGAGATTTCTATTATTAATAATCTTCACTATATTACCAACACAAACATCTCTAAGGGGATTATTTAATAATGAAGCTTCAACATCCGCAATCAGCTCAATCTTCGGCTTTATTGATTTTTGTTGAAGTATATACATACATTCTTTTCATTATGGATTTTATATATTATAAGCAAGTATTGCGTATCGGTTTGTCAATTAATATGTTTCAACAACGTATTACGTTTTTGAAAAAGTGTGAAGAATTCAAGATAATCCCGAACTGTTGCAGAGTTAAAATTGATAGATCTATTTATAATTTTGATAAAATCAAGATGCAATTGCAGCGCCAACTGCTCGTATCTATTATTAAAGGTTGTAAGAGGGCATTACGTAGGGAGAAAAGAAGGTGGTCTATTATTTCTGTACGTGGTATTATTCCACAATTTATTTTGAACAAATTTAAGAAGAATGAGGATATGCTTGTTAAAAGATTTGAGTTAAAACTTAAGTTTCTTGCATATAAGCAAAATATTGTTTTACCATCTGCGGTTGAAAACAAATTTGTGAATCTGTCTGGTGTAAATATTCCGGAGGATGTTAAGTATGTTTTAGAATGAGGTCCTAAATTTATTGGAGGTCAATGGGCAAAGCCGAAGATTGAGCTGATTGCGGATGTTGAAGCTTCATTATTAAATAATCCCCTTAGCGATGTTTGTGTTGGTAATATAGTGAAGATTATTAATAATAGAAATCTCAACAATAATAATTTGAATTGGAATAAGTGCATATTGCATACAAAACAATTTATGTGTGAGCATGATATTGTTTGCATGAAAGAAGATAAGGGGAACAGGTTTGTTTTGATGAAAGAGGAGGAATTTGCGGATAAAATTTTTATGCAAATTGATAAATTAAAGTTTAACAAGATTGAAAGATTTAATTGTAAGCTTAATCGTGAGAAATTTATTGCTAGTGTTTTACGTAAAGAAAAAGAGAAAGCATTAACAAAATTAGAGTATTTTAAAGTTTACCCGTCTGCATCATCCCTTCCTAGAATTTTTGCAAATGTTAAATTACATAAACGAGATAGGCCTTTACGTTTAATGATGGATTTTGGTAGTGTACATTATTTTGAAACTTCTGTTTTGATTAATCGTTGGTTGATTGATGCTATAGGTTTTGGGTTGTTTACAGTCAATTCATCGTTTAAATTTATTGATGTTATTAAAGATGCTAAAATTAATTCTAATTTTAAATCGGCAGCGCTGGATGTTATGGAATTGTATGGGTCCATTGATCGTAAGCAGTCAATAGATATAGTCAAGTTATCTTTACTTGATAAAGTCTTTCCATCTAATAAAGTTGACTTTATTGTTGGATTTTTGACTTGGCTGGATGAAAATTTAGTGGCTACATTTAAAGATTCTTGTTTTCAAATGATGAATGGTTGGCCTATGGGACTTCCTCTTAGTGGAATTCTTTCTAGTATAGTTTTAGACCATTTTGAACATAGTATTATTCCTACATTTATTAACTCTGTACCAGATATTATCTACACTAGATATGTAGATGATATATTTATTGTGGCTCCTGAAAATATCATTTTGGAGATTCAAAGTAGTATTCATGAGGCTACCAGTTTAAATCTTACGATAAATTGGGAAGATGCATTACAGGAAGTGAAATATTTAGATATTATTGTGCATAGAACAGAGGATCATTTGGACTACCGTATGTTTGTGAAACCTATTGAAGTTAGGGGTTTAATTCATCCACATTCATACTCTCCCCAAGTGCACAAGTTGGCATCTTTGAATTCATTTTTATATAGAAACCACCATCTTTGCAAATTTGAGGCACATAGGAAAGAAAATCTTATTTGTTTTATTGAGGACTTAGTCAAACTTGGACATAAACGTTCAATTATTAACAATAGAGTTGTAAAATTTTTACATAATTTGCAGTTTAAACCTGACAAGATTGAAAAACCTCGTATAGTTTTACCATTTATTCATTCTATTGCAAAACAGTTAATTAATAAGTTATCTCCAGATTTTCAAGTAATTTTTCATTCACCTCCAAATACGAATAGATTGATTAACAATTCAAAATTTAAAATTGAATCTAACTTAACTCAGCATGTGGTTTATAGTGTTTCTTGTCCTCATAAAGATTGTGGTTCTATTTATTATGGTGAAACTAAAACCAATATTTTAAATAGAGTGTCACAGCATAAATATTTATATCATCGTACTAAAACTAAATTTTTGGGAAATTCAGTGTTTGTGGAACATGAAAATAAGGCTGGACACTTATGTCAACCAGTAGAGGCAAAATTAGTGTGTACGGAGAAGAATGACGTAAAGCGTAAGGTTAAAGAAGCTTGTTTTATAGCTGGTAATCCTAATGCTATTAATAGAAAGGATTCTTGTTTTAATATTTCTAAAATATGGACTTTATAATATTTATTTATTTATATTGTATTTTATTTATTTATTTAGATTTAGTTTACATCTTATTTGAGATACGCATTTTGCTTGTGAATAAGTGTTTATATTTTGTATTTGTTTTGTATTGAGCTATGATTATGGAGGCTTAAGTCCCCCGAAAGCGCTCAGCTTTATTGTTATAATTTTATATTTAAAGCTTCAGCAACTGTGTTTTATCACAGTTAATTTTTAATTTTTTAAAGTTTAAAATGTCTCTAATAAAATTCAGAATATCAATGCTAAAAAGAAAATGCTTTCCGTGACTTTTAATGCTAATTCAAGTTGCCAAAAAAATAGAGACATTCAAAAGACTAACAATATATATATATATTTTAATGGATCTGAAAAAAATATTTCTTTACAAGCCAGTGGACATGATTTTATCTCACATAGAACAAGCTCACAGATAAAAGACTATGCCAAATTAAATGATATGCATTCTTCTAATAAAGATTTATTGAAGCAGCTATCTCCAAGGCATAATAATTTAATTAAAGACTGTTGCTAGTTGTTCTTTGTCTAAGTCTTTGCAGACCTTGCACCATAAAAAATTATCAGTTTCATTTGGTGATATTACCACTACATCATCTGACTTGGAGTATAATATCAGATCTTATAACATTAGGAGTAAGCACAATGAAACATTACTAGCCAAAGATAATAAATCAGGTATTTTTGATTGTTTTGTCTCTGATAAATCTCAAATAATGGATGTTGCTTTGCAGGCAAATTGTGTTCTAGCAGATGCAAACTCTGACAGAGTAAAAAACATTCATTTAGAAACTTCTGATTTAATTACTTCTGGTTTGCCTCTATCTTCTAGTTTATTATCAATGTATTTGCCTGCAGGACCACAATTTTCTATTGCTTCTAATGCCATTTAACATTCTATGAAACGGAATTTGAGATCTTTGCATTTGAATGATTTTTCATTATCTGATACTCTTATACATTGTTCTGAATCTAATTCTTTGAATGGAAATTTGCCTCTTTCAGATAAAAAAACTGCAGTTCAGAAACAGAATATTTCCTTTCCTACTTTGAAAGAAAATACAACACAAGTGTATAATAATCTGGTTAAAAAGAAAAGTTATGCTCATGTTCTTAATAATAATGTAGTCTCTGAACTTGCACAATCACAGTCAGACAAATTTGGTTATTTAGATCTGAATGATGAAGAACAAATAATGTCAGATGTTTCTGCAGATACATCTGCATTGAATTTCTCTAATCATAAAGATTTGGTTGATGAACATCAAAATATAAGTGTTCAATTTCATTCTAGGATACCAGTGGTTTTATTCAATTCTTTTTTACACTTTTCTAATAGCAATACTTTGATTCTTACAACTACAGACAGTAATTGTCAGCTTTATAACTTCCCTATTGATGAGTTTTTCCAGTTGTTGAAGGATTTGAAACTTGGTGATGCTATCAAGAGGCTATATCATCACCCTAATAAACATTACATGATAGTGGAGTTTCATAATGTCTTGGAGAAGGAAAAGTTTAGAAGACAAGAGCTTTTATTGAATCACAAATTTTTAGTTGTTATTGATATGGACAGGCCTAGGCTAGCTTTTGGTCTTGCGAGAAATTATTATCTCAATTTTGGGGCTAAGGATCTTCAGAGGCAATGTTTTAATTTAGGTGAGATAACTCAATTTAAATATCTTACTGAGAAAAGGGTTGGTTTAGAGTTACCCAGAAACGCAGCTGCTTTTATTTTAAAGTTGAATAAAGGTCTTGCCTTGATTGATATTCTGTCTACTTTAAAGACAGATAAAGGTCCAATATATATCTCTATCAAAGGTTTACAACCTCAATGTTTTGTTTGTAAGGAGAGAACTCATTTTGTTAAAGATTGTCCAAAGGGCTTTTGCAATATTTGTAAGCTTAAGAAAACACATACTCATAGATGTAGTCTTAAAGTTTTGCAAGCTTTGCAAAAGCAGCATTTGAGTGAACATATTACTGAGCAACAGTCTGATGTTACTCTTTTATCTCCACTGCAAGTTTCTACTGATTTAAGTAAGAAGGTCAGTGGGTCTGTTGTTTCTATTCTGACTGACATTACTCATTCATCACTTGACTCATCTCGTACAGTTCAAAACAAGGATATGTTATTGAAGGAGAATAGGTTTAACATTCAGTCTACTCTTGGTTGTTCATCTTTGCAAGATCAAGCACTTATAACTGATATTAGTTTTTCTAACAATAAAAGGAAGATTTATGATTCTTCAGAATCACAACTTGAAAATAATTTTTCTAATCCTGATTCTGATACTGCACCCTCTGTCTTGAAAAATAATTTGAATAGACTTTCAAAGAGTTCTAGGAAAAAGGACATTAAAAAAGTAAATGGTCGGGAGATAAAAGTTCTCAGCAGTTAGATCTTTCACTGTCACCTTCTCCTCAAAATGATTCTATTTTTACTTTAAATAATGGTCTTTCATTTCCAATATCTCATACTTCTGATTTCAATTCACAAATTAATCTTATACCTGAATTCATCACAGATGATTTGCATTAATATTTTCTCATTTGTATATATATATATATATATATATATTGTAACCTAGTGTTAATACACTTGGTCATATTGTATATATATATATATATATATATATTGTAACCTAGTGTTATTGACACTTGGTTTATTTAGCATTATTTCCACAGGAAAACAATGCAATCCTTTTCTAGGAAATAAAAAGTAAAATAATAATAATATTAAGTGATTAATAAAGTATGCTATTTACTCACTTTAACGTGTTTTAAGCAAATAACTAATAAATTTGGTAATCCAATGTAATTTTGAAGAAGAGCATAAATAATTTGGTTAAAATATTAACAATAGGAGCAATTTAATATAGTATAAAAGTACATATCATAAACAGTAATTGATTTTGGATGGGTAGAGGGGAGAGTAGATGAATGTCTTATCATAAAGCACAATAACTTCTGATAATTTTTTTTTTAATTATTTAGATAATAATGTATACAGAATTATACATCAATAATAAGCATTATTATTGAAAGATATTTATTATTTTTCATTAGTTGTCAAATTATTTTGTAATCCATTTAAATCATATGGAAATATATAACTGTAATAAGTTTTTTTTTTTCCTTTCCTTTGTTTATGTATAATTAAATAATTATTTTTCTGTCAGAGGTCGCTAAAAGAAGACCGCTAAATTTTGTAGAAAATCTAGTCTGACATAAGTTTTACAAGAGGAAGCAGTGCTGAAATTCGGTAACAAATTTTTATATTTTTTATTGCAGAAATAAATATAATTCAAGTAACATTTTAACAATATCATGTCTAGCTAAAATATTTTGATAAGACATCCATAAGCTTCTATTGCTCTACCTATTATAAAGCTTTTTATACTCAAAATGTGCTATCTTATGCTAAAGTTCGAGATCACCGTATTGACTACAGCGATCACGGAAAATATCATTATAGTTAAACTAAGCAATATAAGTAATTTCCAAGAAATAATTAATTATTTGTTAACTTTACCGTATTTAACAATCTTTTCATGGTATAAAAGAAAAACTAGAATTAAAAGACATATTATAAAAGCCAAGGAAAGTTAACCAAAAAGTTTCGCGCTCTTTCTAACAGAAATTGTCTGCTTTAGAAAATAATGCAAGTTCCCCACGTTAAAATCTGTTTTATTCACTGAAAATTATCCAGAAATAATATAAATAATAATTGATATTTACTTATGCACCTGCATATTTTTTTTAAAAAGAAATATAAATTTTCTCAAGGCAAATATCGGAAAATTTGTATGTGTGCATTTACGGAGAATTCATTATTAAAGAAAAATTATAATTCCTAGAGTAGGAATAAAAACTACAAACATTAGTGACTTAATTATAACTATAAAATAATATGTTATATTATACATCCATTGGAGTCATAAAACTTTATATCCACGTAAGTCAGCTGCAGACCTTCTAAAAATAATATTTTGGAAAATTCGCGCACTCTTTTATTCATAAGCCAGCTAGCTAAAAATGATACGTATCGCCAATCGTAAAAAGAAAAGAATTGTATATGTGATCGTTTATCGTCAAATATTCGTAATGTTAAAATCTGTATTGTTTTCTTGGATCCCATAATTATAGCAGTTAATTCAAAAAAGAATTAAAATCCATGCTGCTATGTTTTCTTTGCCTACTATTAAGTGCACCATAATGAAGGCAACTTTTTATAAATGAAATAATAAAATGTGTTTCTTGTTTAAATTTGCTTCGTAAACTACGAATAGATCAAGTTCTTCATCCGAATAAAGTGCCCAACGGAAAACATTTTTTTTTAGTGATATTATAAGCACTTGTTAAGTAATGATTTTATTTTACTAATTTGTAAAATTATGTGTATTTTTTTTTTTTTTTTATATCAGCAGGTTAAAGGCTATATTCAAGTAATATTTAAATGACCTTGTAATCATAAAGGTATGTTTTCATGTAATTATTCTAGGTTAAATTTATATTTGACAGAAAAAAAAATATTTTTTTTTTATAAAATGTGTTTACTTATGATATGCAATTATGAGGATCAATTTAGATGTTAGATGTGTGGAAGAGGAAAAATTTAGATACTTAATAGGCAAAATATCTAGTTAAAATTATCAGAAGAAATTAAAGAGAAGTGCTATACAAAATATTACTTATTTAAAGTATGAAACAAATTTATACTATGTTAATTAAGGAATTTATTCCCAATTATTCGTTATTAACGCATTCACTTGGTTTAGTTCAAATACTATACTTCCTATTATTTGTTGAATGTTTCTTTGGCAAAAGTGAAAATTATTATTGTATTCTGTGATATCCATTGATATCAGACGCTGATCTAAGTATACCCCGGAACATAAATTTAGTGTAATTAGTGTATTTGCTTGTCTTGCCCCGATATAGCATCAGTATAGGCTTAATATGCGCCTAAGTAATAATTGTAATGTATCTATTTTGTGGGATAGACAATAATCTCCCCAAAAGCTTTATTTTCCATGAGGGGAATAGATAAATCTAGTATTCGGGTATGTTTATAACCCAAGTGATCGCTTCTCAGAGTAAGGACGATCAGTACTTTATATAGTATTTAGTGTATTTCATTCGTTAAAATCCCAGGAGAGGATTATATTTGGTGTGTGCTCCTATTATGCCCAATTAAGAGGCAAGGACCCACCAAACTATTTTAATATAGTAGTTAACTCTACAGCTCTTCAGTGTTATTCCATATTCCTCATGAGAAGATAGAGATAATTCCACCACGGAAGGTGTTGAATATTGTGTTTGTTTAGAAAGTTATGGCAAGATAACGGGTATATTGGAGGTTAATTCCTCAAGCTCCATTTAGTATAAATAGCGTGCTAGTATATATGATCAATGTCTGAATTGTGCGACGGAATAGTGCTGGTAATCCGCACGTAAGTCAATGGAGAGAGTAAGTTTTAAAATTGCGTGATGAAAAATTTTCATTTGCCAATAGAGGGTTCAAATACTAGGTTTAATTCGGGTTAATAATTAAGTAGCACTCACAATATAATTTATACTGAGGAAAACAGTGTGTATAACAACTTCAGTTGTTATTAAGGTAAACATTAAAATAATAAGTGTAACTTCTGATACGTAACCCATAAATTATAATAAGTTATCTAAATAAAAAACTATCATTTAATTAAAGATATGATAATAAAAATCGTTTGTACGCATTGCCTAGAATCAGATTATTTTTGTTTTAAAACAGATCGTTAGTCAATAAATTTAAGTAACCGTTCATATAAGATACACTAAACGAATGAGTTGATGTATCGATAATACTATTTATTTTGTTATATTCAATTTTACATAAATGTAAAAAGAAGATGAAGAAGTAGTTCGAATCCAAGTCTAAAAAGTATAGACGAATTAATATTAGTTATATTTTGTTTTATCCATATGGGATCGAATAAATTGTATATGTTTGTTTATTATGTTAATCATAAAAGATATTTTTGTTAAACCATAATAAAAAATTAGAATTTTGTTATAAGTTAATAATAAATTATCGTCTTGTTACAAGTTGTTTTGAGTCATTTTTCTTATGTGCTAAATAAAAAAGTGTATTGGCATAATACTTGCAATACTTTCTTGGGTCCAAAATCATTTATGAAATCTTAAATTCAAAACACCAGATAGACAATTGTAAGCAGATCAAAATATTTCATTATATTATATTTAATAAGAATTATTTATGGAATTGAAAACTTTAGACCAAGACATTTTATTTTAATTTATATGTGTGTAAAATCACTTTATTCCCCAAACTACTAGTTTTGGTTACACATTGTTGAATACACATTTAAGGAAGTGTCTAAGTAATAAATCTTAGTTAAATTATTGTGTTGTCATGGATAATGGAAGGACACAAAAGCACCCTTGTCTTTTCATCATTCCGACTGAGATTCCGGATTTAAAAAGGCTTTATTATTCAAAATTATGCGTTGTTATTGAATATGGTTATCATCTCATTAAATATTATAATAGTTAATATGTGGATGAAGACACCTGGAATTTAAATAAGGTAAATATTTCCTACAGCCGACCAGAATGTCAGTCATATGCGACAACACAATACTGCCGAGCAATTTTCTTAAATATAACAGAGAACCCTGAGATTAGTGTCATTATTATAAGTGCTCTTAAATTAATAATTGATCAAATTCAGATCAATATTACAAGCATGGCATGGCTTAAGAGATTGAAACATCTAATTGTATAATAACAAAAATATTGAGATCATATTGGCAAATTAATGAATATTTTGTTTTAGTCAGTAATACTAACAATGACATGAAAAATCCTCATCATCATTGTCGAACAGTGCACGTACTTACAGCCCAGAGAATGTGTTTTGGATAGAGAAAGAATGATAGTTTATTAATAATTTTCTTTTTAAATTTATTTTATTAATTATATTTTTTTTTTAATTCTATCTCTGTCTGAACTGCATATCGCTGTAGCTGAATTATTATAGAACTAACCTAATGTCGAGCTATTATTGAGTAGGGTAAAGTTTATTACCCGGACTATATGAAGAGTAGTCGGAGTTTGAGGAGTTCCGGGTGGATTTTTTTAGTTAATCAGGAAACTCTCTTAATTTATTAGGTTAGAATATATATATATATATATATATATATTATGTTGCTTAATGTTATTGCTGTTAATGTTAGAGGTTTAAATTCTATTTCTAGAGTTTATGCTATAATGCATTGGCTTCAGAAATGCAATTTTCATATTGCATGCTTTGGAGAGATGAAGCTACATAATCATTCCAGTGATCGAATTCGTGATTTAATGCAAAATCTTGGTTCATTTTATTATGTTCCTAATATATCTGCTTCATCTGGTGTCACTCTGCTTGTCAGTAAGCATCTTGCTTTTAATGATATCAAAATCATGCACTTGGATCATAATTTTTTGATGACCAATATTACATTTGGTAATTTTACTCTGAATATCATTTATTTATATGTTAAGAGCAAGTTCCTCTTTGCTCATTCTACATTTAATAAAATTAATTCTCTTTTGTCTTCAAATTCTTATCCAACTATATTTCTTGGTGATTTCAGTATGTGTTACATGCATTTTAATAATAAATTCCTACATCTTTTTAATATAGTATTTTTATCTGGTGAAGGATGTTTTCCTCTTAACGCATTTTTCTTTTATACTCGTCGCACCACTTCTTTAATTGATCTTCTTTACTATTCTCCTGAACTTCACCTTGACATTTCAGCAAAGCTTCAGGTTGTTCCTTTCTCAGATCATTTGACTATGCATGTTGCATTGTTGATTGATATGTCCTTTGTTGCTCAGTCTCATAGTTCTCTTACAATAAGACTCTTAAATAAATTAACAGCTCCTGCTTCAATTTTTTCAGAGGCATATATTTTTTTTAGAAAAGTGGATATTCTTTCATTACCTGCCATATCAGCATGGTCTTCTTTTTTTGGTATTCTCAGTTCTATTATTAATTCTTATACCAGAAAGACAAAAGGTCCAAAGTTTTTACTTAAGCAATTGGATGATATTTCATCCAAACTTTCTAATCTTTCTTCTTTTGATTCTACCATAGAAAATATTATGCAACTTAAAGTGCAATATCATGATATATAGAAATCTCTTGCTCATTATGTGGCTATTAAACAGTCTAAACTTTTTTTTCAAAATCATCATAACTGGACACGAAGTTATATTAGATGGGTTTTAGGTGCTTATTCTAGACCTACTCCATTAATGTTCGACACAGGAAATAAAGTATGTTCTGGCCCTATTATGTTGCTTGAACTATGTAATCATTTCAAAAATAAGCTTCAAATGTTGCCTTTTAGAATTGGAGACATCTGGTATGAATCTGAGCTTGATTCTAGTCATAATATAACTGAAACTATGATTATTCAAAAATTAAATTCTTTTCCAGACAATATACATCTTGGGATTCATGATATTCATAGGTTTGTCCTTCTTCATCTTCCATTTTTTACAGCTCCAATAGTTTGTAATATGGTTGATATTCTAGCTAATGATTTTGTGAATATTCCTGATCTCTATCTGGTGGTGATGGTCCCTTTTCTTAAGAAGAAATTAACTCCTTCTCCATTATCTAATATTCGTCCTATTTCTATGACACCTTTTTTTAATAAAGACTATTGAATCAATTGTTAGAGATCATATACAAAATAATATTTATCTTCATTTATCAAAATTTCAATTTGCAAAAAAAGGGTCATTCAACAACTGAAGCTGTTCAGCTTTTTCTTCTTCTTATTGAGTATATTAGGCATCATAATAAATCAAAATCTGTGGACATGAGGACGCCACCTACATTTGACTAAGTTGGCAGCCATCTACCTCAGC
>JAQFVV010008132.1:0-40855 GCA_028023455.1 Epiperipatus broadwayi
GTGCCGGTCAAAATATGCTTATCCATCTAACACGAGCTGGAACTCACAAAATGTACTTCAAACCCAGTCGAGCCCGAGATTTTGGTCAGGAACCAGCCTGGATTCGAACCCACTCTCCAAGCCCCAGATCAAACACCTAATGGACAACATAACAATGATGGCACATGAGAATTAATTCTTAATCCAGCCCACTAGCAAATCGGAGAAACAAAAGACTCATGGACTTAAACATCTATATAAACAACTTAAACACTAAAGGCATTCCAAAGATAAAATCTAATATAATTAGTTAATAGGGGTTTTACTAATGAAATAGCTATGGGAAATTAGTGAATTGGATTGATTTAATAATGAGACAGAAACTGATATATGATGAATTAAAATATATTTATTGACAATTGTTGTTGGCAAATGCACGCAGGCATTTTATTTATAAAGTAACATTACTCTAGGCCATTTAAACAATAATTGATACGTTGGCTATTATTTAATTGATCCAATATTATTTAATGGAAACAAATAGCCCTACTAGTATAACTAATCATTACATTATTTTTTATTAGTTATGCCCTTTCATCATCAGTTCGTGTGGCTATGGTACGTGAAATCTAACAAAGTCTAGAGTGAAACTTAATAATACATCTGACTATTAATTTTATATATCAGCTATGGGCTGATAAAGCATCCCAGATAGCTTTAGATCGAATGGGTTTTCAAGATTGCTTCGGAAAACGCCAAAGACTGCATATTAGGATTAGGGAGGAAAGAGTTAGCTATAACGATTTTACTAATACGCTAGGCACAAGTAAAATATAATAATAAAGTGGCTCTGCGGATGGAAGAATAGTTTTAGGGTTTTTGTGACAAACAACGGTTTGCCAATAACTTGAGTCGTCATGCTGCAAAAAGGAACCTTTATTTGGTTCTACTTAAGAAGCAGGGGACTTATGTGCTAATCTGGCCCGTAGCTCAGACTTTGCTACTGCAATACCCTCCTTATAAGAGAAGATGTGCTGGCAAATGCCATGGCTCCATCTCTTACAAAACAGCTCTATGGGAGAAGACATTAATCAGTTTCTCACATCCCTTCAAAACCGAAGGATACTATAAATGAAATATCACATATTAAATGAACACAAGTTTGTCAGCTTGATCAAAAGAGCCAACTCTTCTGTAGCATGAGAAATATGTATATGCTACTGACAAGAATATATACAAGCTTTACTTTATCCAGTTCAATCTCTTTTAGTTATCTATAACTATTAAACTTTTAAAGGAGGAAAAGTATATTTAATAAGGGACTTACGAATACTTTACTAAAAATATACTTATGATTGCACTCCAGGCTAGTTTAATCTTTAGCAATATAATAATTAAAGGTTGAAAAGCCACATTTTATATTTATATTAATTAATTTACTAAATGACAAAATATGAACTTGGGTTTTGAAACAGCGCACAAAATAATGCTATATAAATAATAATACGAAGATTTTAAATTTATATGTTTAAAAACATATTCTATAATTAAATGCATGCCGTTTCGAAACATCGGCACAACTAATAATAATTAAAAATAAGCAAAAGAAAAGCAAAATATAACTGCAGTGATTAAATTATATAGCAAAACATTAATTAACACAGAAATTTACAAAAGTATTTCATATTATAGAATTTAAAGATTATTTGAAAAACAATTTAAAAAGAAGTTTCAATAATATGGTTAGCTAACCTGTTTTTGAAAAAATCATGATTATTTTTGAAATTCACAGAGCTCTGCTATTTAAATAATATTATAACAGTTCTGTAGCTGGACTGGATAGATTCGAGCTGGAACGAAGGTGAGTTCTTTGGCGGCTTATGGCATGTTCTTGTTCAGTTGCGAGACGATTTAAAATGGTGTTGGGAACGAAGGAAATTCCCTTTTAGCGGCATACGACATCTTTTATTTGGTGTAAGCTTGTTGGTTGTTGCTTCGGCATTTGATGGATTGAACTCGGCATTCCATCATGGGAACGGCAGCAAAATTGTGCCTGATTTTAGCCAGACATGGTAAAATTAAACAATTTATAACTTGGATAATAATAGCTCTTCAAAAGCAAGATGGAGTATATCTTCCCGCTTAAAATAAGCCCTATTTATACATTTCGACTAAACTTTAACACCTTTTTGGAATTTCATTAGCCTCGGGACCAATTGACTTTTAATTAAACAAAATAATATAATCCAATTTCTACAACAGATAACGTCTCCGAGGTGTTACATTTAATTACTTAAAATTATTAAAATATATAAATTATATAATTTGATTCAGTTTCATTAATTAAATTCCTTTTTAAGTGTTAAAGAATGTTAAAGCTTAGCAGAAGGAACGGTATTCTGATTTAATGATAAAGTCTTTTGTTGCAAACAAAAATCACTCAGTAAACTAGATTTTACTTTTTACCCGGGGTGCAGTCACTAACTGATATCTTGTTTACACCAAATTCTCATTTTTAATTACAAACAGATGATTTTTATTTTACTGAAATAAATAACTTTTAACATATTTGTTCTTACAATATTATTTGTTTATTACAAAAAAAGCAAATTTAAAGAAAATACTTTAGTTTCAATTATATATGTAAAACATTAAATCAGAAAACCGTTAAATGTAATTTAAATAAAATGTTTTACAGGATCTTTATTTAAACTTAAATATATATATATATATATATATATCAGTCCAATGTTTAACTTATCCATCCACATATGAAATAATAGCAAATATAATTAAGAATTGACTGAAAATTAATAAAACATTCTATAATAAATTATGAGCATTTCTCCACTATAACTTTATCAAACCTGTCTAATTATAGTGTGTTTTCGTATGTAAATGGATGATGCAATTTAAGCGGCCATTATAGCAAAGTTTTCCCGCTCGACTTACATATAACATTTTTACATATGACATTTTTACATTGAAGATAGGTTCGAAACTAGTTCAGACGAGTAGGTCATTAGGTTGATGGTGAAACGGAAAGAGATTGGAGGTTTCTGTTTCATATCAGTAAACTTAGTAAAAAAAAAAACAAATAAAAAAAAAATGACTTTACTTATATAACACGGAACTAAATTATGGCTTCTTTCAAAATATAAACTCATGACCTAATCCTACGCTAAACTTATGATAATACATCATACTGGATTACACTATATAATAAATTTAATGCTTCTCACAATTATCAATACACATAATGAAATTATCGGTTATTAGTAAATATTTTAAACTTAAACAGATATATACCCAAACGAGTATACCTCTTTGTCAAAATAATGGATATGTTTTATATATATATATAAAATATAATGTGTGTAATAAATATATAAAAGGTTATATAGATAATATATGGATAAAATATAAAGTATATAATAGATAAAATGGATATATATAAAATGTAATGTGTATAATAACAATATAAAGGGTATGTAAATAAATATAAAGTGTATCAAATATATATAAGGTATATAAATAAAATATAGAGTGTATAATATATATAGAGTGATCAAATCACTCACAAAAACAACTAACAATTTAAATAGGATCTGGGGGTTGTTTAAGGAGTAACTCCATGCCAGGGTTGAAAAAACATCCCAATAGATCATCATCATCTTCATCAGATGTCCAACCGTCTTTATCATCATCGGTCATCCATTCGTAGCTTTCATTTTTGTCTTTCAACCTCACAGGAGATCGCTTAGGGTGCATTTTCAAACTTCGTATCTCGTGCAGCTCGAGATTCTTTTCTTCAAACGTGGGCTCCTGTTCTGCTACAGATAACTTACTAGTATTTTCTATGGGAGTTTCTTGGCATGGGGTGTTTAGATGCTTTATATTATTAATATTACTCACGTTCATTATTGCTTGTGTACATTTTACATTATTTTCATTTTTAGTGGTACTTTCTCTAGTAAGTGCTTTTTCACAATCCTTGCTTTGATTTTGCGTCTCTTGGGATTCATCCTTTTCCAACCCAACTTGTTCTTCATGCCGGAACAACATGCTATTTTCATAATTAAGCTGGCACTTATGCTCGCTTAAAAAGTCATTTCCTTTGATTTTGATACTTTCCTGATCAACTTTGGCTTCCCCCTCTGTAAAATTATTTTCAGTATCATCTTCAGTCTGGCCAATAACGTGCACTATCTCATGTCTATTAAGTCTTTTATCTTGGTAATCACTAGCAAAGTTGCTTTCCTTACTTTCCTTTTCTGTCTCTTCTTTCATTTCTGCTACATCTCTCAATTCTGGAATACATGCTGTGATAATGTTTTCTTCTTTGTCGGCTATTTGACTTCTTTGTAGCAGGTTTTCTTTTATTTCATATATTTCCTCTCTGATCTCCCTTTGGGCTTCTTCACACTCTTGGAATTTGCTGCCTAATTCTGCACCAACTTCATAAACATCGTCTATCACATTCTTTTCTTGACATTCTACCTTCTCTACTAAGGTCTTAACTTCTTTAATTATAACCCTATCTTGATTATTTTCCACTTGACTAGTCTGTAACATTTCCTTGAATTCTCCCGAAACTTGATATTTCTGCTGGCCGCTGACTGATGGCCTAATTTCTTTGATTTGGGCCTCAAATCCTTGGTCAATTTTCTGATCCCTTTGCTCCATTTTCTGTCTGTATCTTTCATTCCTTTCTTCCATTTTCTGATCCATTTTTTATTTCATTCCTCTCTATTCTGATCCCATTTTTTATTCCATTCCTCCATTTTCTGATCCTGTTTTTTATTCCATTCCTCCCTTTTCTGATCCCTTTCCTCTGCATCCTGTCTAAGCTGTCTCAGCAACCAGTTAAAATCCCAGCCTTCCTGCTTAATTTCCATCGGTGTCTGTTCCGATATTTTTGTAACTAAATTCTCTGGCATAGCTACAGTTTTTGTTATCTTGTACAATCCTTTCAAAATTATTATTATTTTGTACCTAATAAATATTTGATTTTTAAAACTTTTACACTTTTAATACGGCTGTTTGCTGCTCTCCCCCTTCAAGAACAACTCATTCACTTCCATGCCAACTCTATGCCTAATTCACTAATATATCTATAAGTCTACACCTTCATCTCGATGCCCAGCCAACATATAATAAATTTTTAAAAAAAATTTGTCTCCCTACTTTTTATTTTATAAAACATATGAAACTTTTTATTTAAAAAAAAAAAAAATCCCCTCTTCTTTTTTTAGCTTTAATAACGTATACGAAAATTAAAAAAAAAAAATCATTTTTTTTCGTCTATATATCTAAAGTATAACACATATTTTAATATTAAAAATGACTCAATAAAAACTCAACTCACCCCCGGTCTCTTCTTCCAGCTGTTTTTTTTATTTTATTATTATATATATACTTAAATGGTTCATGCTTATGACCTAATTTTGTTTACCCGTCTGCACCAATTTCAAACCTTTTAGCTTTTTGTTAATTTGACGTTACTTATATATATATTTCTTACTCATTTTAAACCACTCCAATTCATAAAAATACTTTGATAAAACAACAAGACCCCCCTTTTCTTTTAATCTAAATTTCTTTTCTCTGCTCCCTAAAGACAAATTTATATGAGGATGATTTATAACTTGATCAATCATCCTCGGGCGCCAGTCACTAGTGAACAGGAAAGACACAAAATAAATATAATAATTTTTTTTGCTATATACACACAAAAGTCCATAACTCAAGGTATGTAGGTGTTTACATCAAAGCCTCACTTGGTCGTCCAAACGCGGAAAAAAATCTTACATATATACATTATTCAAAAAAAATTTGACTCAAAATCATTAATTTTGACCAAAAGAACCATATATATACTCCATAATCTCTTCAGGGGTGGAAATGAGTTACAAGTCCCACGTTGGGCGCCAAACATGGAAAAAAAACCCCTTATGTGCCGGTCAAAATATGCTTATCCATCTAACACGAGCTGGAACTCACAAAATGTACTTCAAACCCAGTCGAGCCTGAGATTTTGGTCAGGAACCAGCCTGGATTTGAACCCACTCTCCAAGCCCCAGATCAAACACCTAATGGACAACATAACAATGATGGCACATGAGAATTAATTCTTAATCCGGCCCACTAGCAAATCGGAGAAACAAAAGACACATGGACTTAAACATCTATATAAACAACTTAAACACTAAAGGCATTCCAAAGATAAAATCTAATAAAATTAGTTAATAGGGGTTTTACTAATGAAATAGCTATGGGAAATTAGTGAATTGGATTGATTTAATAATGAGACAGAAACTGATATATGATGAATTAAAATATATTTATTGACAATTGTTGTTGGCAAATGCACGCAGGCATTTTATTTATAAAGTAACATTACTCTAGCCATTTAAACAATAATTGATACGTTGGCTATTATTTAATTGATCCAATATTATTTAATGGAAACAAATAGCTCTACTATATAACTAATCATTACATTAACTTTTATTAGTTATGCCCTTTCATCATCAGTTCGTGTGGCTATGGTACGTGAAATCTAACAAAGTCTGGAGTGAAACTTAATAATACATCTGACTATAATAATTTTATATATCAACTATGGGCTGATAAAGCATCCCAGATAGCTTTAGATCGAACGGGTTTTCAAGATTGCTTCGGATCAACGCCAAAGACTGCATATTAGGATTAGGAAGGAAAGAGTTGGCTATAACGATTTTACTAATACGCTAGGCACAAGTAAAATATAATAATAAAGTGGCTCTGTGGATGGAAGAATA
Organism: Epiperipatus broadwayi; assembly: GCA_028023455.1. Taxonomy (NCBI): domain Eukaryota; kingdom Metazoa; phylum Onychophora; class Udeonychophora; order Euonychophora; family Peripatidae; genus Epiperipatus; species Epiperipatus broadwayi. The sequence goes on from JAQFVV010008132.1 coordinate 6,783, forward strand.
GTTTTAGGGTTTTTGTGACAAACAACGGTTTACCCAATAACCGGTCGTCATGCTGCAAAAGGGAACCTTTATTTGGTTCATAAGAAGCATGGGACTTACGTGCTAATCTGGCCTGTAGCTCAGATTTCGCTACTGCACTACCCTATAAGAGAAGATGTGCTGGCAACGCCGTGGCTCCATCTTATATATAAAACAGCACAACAAGAAAATATTAATAAGTTTCACATCCGCCAAGCCGAAGGATATTATAAATGAAATATCACATATTAAATGAACACAAGTTTATCAGCTTGATCAAAAGAGCCAACTCTTCTGTAGCATGAGAAATATGTATATGCTACTGACGGGAATATATACAAACTTTACTTTATCCCGTTCAATCTCTTTAGTTATCTATAACTACTAAACTTTTAAAAAGGAGGAAACGTATATTTAATAAGGGACTTATGAATACTTTACTAAAAAATATACTTATGATTGCACTCCAGGCTAGTTTAATCTTTAGCAATATAATAATTAAAGGTTGAAAAGCCACATTTTATATTTATATTAATTAATTTACTAAATGACAAAATATGAATTTGGGCTTCGAAACAGCACACGAAATAACGCTATATAAATAATAATAATACGAAGATTTTAAATTTATATGTTTAAAAACATATTCTATAATTAAATGCACGCCGTTTCGAAACATAGGCACAACTAATAATAATTAAAAATAAGCAAAAGAAAAGCAAAATATAACTGCAGTGATTAAATTATATAGCAAAACATTAATTAACACAGAAATTTACAAATGTATTTCATATTATAGAATTTAAAGATTATTTGAAAAACAATTTAGAAAGAAGTTTCGATAATATGGTTAGCTAACCTGTTTTTGAAAAAATCATGATTATTTTTGAAATTCACAGAGCTCTGCTATTTAAATAATATTATAACAGTTCTGTAGCTGGACTGGATAGATTCGAGCTGGAACGAAGGTGAGTTCTTTGGCGGCTTATGGCATATTCTTGTTCAGTTGCGAGACGATTTAAAATGGTGTTGGAATGAAGGCAATTCCCTTTTAGCGGCATACGACATCTTTTATTTGGTGTAAGCTTGTTGGTTGTTGCTTCGGCATTTGATGGATTGAACTCGGCGTTCCATCACGGGAACGGCAGCAAAATTGTGCCTGACTTTAGCCAGACATAATAAAATTAAACAATTTATAACTTGGATAATAATAGCTCTTCAAAAGCAAGATGGAGTATATCTTCCGCTTAAAATAAGCCCTATTTATATATTTCGACTAAACTTTAACACCTTTTTGGAATTTCATTAGCCTCGGGACCAATTGACTTTTAATTAAACAAAATAATATAATCCAATTTCTACAACAGATAACGTCTCCGAGGTGTTACATTTAATTACTTAAAATTATTAAAATATATAAATTATATAATTTGATTCAGTTTCATTAATTAAATTCCTTTTTAAGTGTTAAAGAATGTTAAAGCTTAGCAGAAGGAATGGTATTCTGATTTAATGATAAAGTCTTTTGTTGCAAACAAAAATCACTCAGTAACCTAGATTTTACTTTTTACCCAGGGTGCAGTCACTAACTGATATCTTGTTTACACCAAATTCTCATTTTTAATTACAAACGGATGATTTTTATTTTACTGAAATAAATAACTTTTAACATATTTGTTCTTACAATATTATTTGTTTATTACAAAAAAAGCAAATTTAAAGAAAATACTTTAGTTTCAATTATATATGTAAAACATTAAATCAGAAAAACGTTAAATATAATTTAAATAAAATGTTTTACAGGATCTTTATTTAAACTTAAATATATATATATCAGTCCAATGTTTAACTTATCCATCCACATACGAAATAATAGTGAATATATTTAAGAATTGACTGAAAATTAATAAAACATTCTATAATAAATTATGAGCATTTCTCCGCTATAATGGATGATGCAATTTAAGCGGCCATTATAGCAAAGTTTTCCCGCTCAAATTACATATAACATTTTTACATATGACATTTTTACATTGAAGATAGGTTCGAAACTAATTCAGACGAGTAGGTTATTAGGTTGATGGTGAAACGGAAAGAGATTGGAGGTTTCCGTTTCAGTATAAACTTTGTATTTTGTTTAGGGAAATTCATTTTATATCACATCATAATATTAGCACATATAGTGTAGTGGCTTTATAATATAAATAACAAGATTAAATTAATGTTCATATTTAAAAAAGTGCACTAAAAGCTTGTTGTAATTAAAGGTGATTTGAACCCAGACTTTTAAGCTCTCTTCTGTCACTTACTCTATCCAATGTAACTGATTCACATTACCACATAATGTAAAAAAAGATAAACAATCTCCAATATATATATTTCACGCTGTACCAACACTCATCAGTTAGTCCGGATCATCATCTTCCACACACATATATAATCAGTGCTAAATTCTTACTAAGATAGCAAATCTGCATACTTTAATGAACAGGGTTCAATTTTCTCTATTTTCCAACTCTTCAGCCATCCATATCACTGAAAATCTGATGATAGAATATTCAAAGTCACTGTTGATGCCAATATTAGAGTCATACCCATGTTGATCTTAAGTCAATCTGATCTCTCATATATAGCTTGTTAATACATTTTTTGAGAAATAAAGAATTTTATGCAATATATATAAATGATCGTGTTTGATAGTTATGTTTATTATAACACCCTTTTTACAATATGTTGTGATGAAGAGAGATTGCAAAAAACGTATTCAAACGCATTTATGTTCTAAGAGTCAAATTTATTATTGCCGAAGGACATTATAGTAAGAAATGAATGGTTTTTATTCATATCTTATTTATTAGCATCTTACTTATCATTATCATCATCATCATTATTTTCCTTTGAAATCTATTCATAAATTTTTAAATATATTTTTTTAAGTTATATAATTAACTATTTAATTGTAAAATGCAAAATAATGTTTTTAAAACGATTTAAATATTAATTAAATTTTAATAATTAAATTGCACCTAGCGTTATATAAACGTCACGATATTGATATTAAAAATACTACTGCTAACATAGTTTTATAAACTGGTTACAATAATGAATATAAAAAGATATTTATGAGTTTGAATAAAAAGTCATTTTTAATTATATTAAACTATTACTCCACATAATAGTTTTATAAGCATTTCTTCAATCCGGTAGGTCACACTTCAGTGAGTAAATATAACAATTACTACTGTTATGGTTACATATTTATAAATATTAAGGACAGGATGTATATAATTGCCAATAATAATAAACAACAATACTAATATTAATAAAAGTGATACTTTAATTTCATTTGACTTTAACTTAATTAACTCAGATATTATAGATTACTTTAGCGATTAGAATCTAACATTAAAGCATAAAGATATCATCTATACCCATGCGCACGAACACATACATACGTGTGCATTATATATGTAAAATTTTTGTGATATATGTATATCTGTCAACATATAGTAATGACATCCATATTCTCCCTAAATCTAATCGAGAATGTAATCAATACTTGTAGATTTATTTAGCCGTCATTCCTAAAGTAGAATTGGAGTCAAGTGACCAAATATTATATCATAATTAATTTATTAAAAATAGTCAGATATTACCATTAACGCAAAATACTCACACACACGGCATATAAAAAATTCAGCTACGATCAACACAAAAAAAAGCATAGAAAAGCATGGTGAGATTAGAGAAAGAAGAAGCAATTTATTCAGAATTAAATTTCCTACTGGATCAAATAAAAATGTTGCATTTGGATGATTTAACAATGTTTCACACTTCTTTTGAGCTTGAAATAAATTTTTAAAATCAGATGAAACCTACACATTTTTTTCATTAAAAAAAGAAGGCATGAACAATATTTGTTTTGATATAATAGCTATTATTGAAATGATAAACACTAGGTTTAATTTTTGTTTTTAATGTTGGTCGTCCTATCTTTATTACTGTTTATCAAAAAAGTCAGAACAACCAAATTATTTTATAAATAAAAATTCAATTACACAATATTTATCTACAGATCTGTTAATTTCAAAATTATAAAGACTCTAATATATTATTATTAGATCATGGGATTCTTTTGTTGAAAGCAACTGCAATGGGTTTATCCGCTAATCTCCTAAAACTATTAAATTCATTTCTTACAAATAGAAAAAAACTATACACATATTAATGAAGAATCTCCAACTAAGGCTTTCTATAAATATGGAATTCCACAGGGAAATATTCTTAGTTCAATTGTTTTTGCCATTTGTACATCTGATTTAACGTCTATGATAAATGAAAAAATATTTTATATTATGCTGGTGATATCAAGATAGTTATAAAAATCAGCAATGGAAATGATCCTAGTATATTGCAAAGTTATGTCAATGGGTTTGCTCAATGGTGTGAAGCTAATAACATGAAAATAAAACCAACTAAATGTAATATAGTATCTTATTCCAAGAAAACCATGATTAATATGGCTTATTATGCTAATAATGGTAGAAGAATACCTTGGAATAATATACCGAAAGATTTGGGCATTACCTTTACTAATAATTTCTCTTTTAATAATCATATTTAGATAGCAATAAATAAATCCTATAAAATTATGGATTTGATATTGAGACTAAGTATTAAACTCAAACTAGAAACCTACAAACTACTTTTTAATACACTGATAATACCAGTCCTCCACTATGGGTCTGTAATATGGAATAATGACAACTATTCAACAATAGACAAACTTCAAAAAATTCAAGATAACTATTATAGATACATTCATGATGATACATATTTAAATAAAGCATATAGTATGTACAATAGAAGATTAATAGCAGATATGACGTTTTTGCTTAAATTAATAAATGGTAAAATATCATCAGAATATATGACAAATAAGGTTTATCTCAGAATTCCAACTTTTAAATCTAGAAATAAAGATTTATTTTATTTACAAACATTAAAAAGAATAACTTATTTCCCAATTTATATGTTACAGATGGAATATAACAATAACTTTAAGGAAGTGGATATTTTCCATTTAAATGAAAGACAATTTAAAAATAAAATTAAAGACATATTATACAAGAAACACCTATAGATAAATATATATTATTGTATTATTATTGTAAATACTTGTGCCTACTAAGCTGTTATTTAAAAATAAATTGTTGTTGTTGTTGTTGTTATTGTTATTATTATTATTATTATTATTATTATTATTATTATTATTATTATTATTATTATTGTTATTATTATTATTATTATTATTATTATTATTATTATTATTATTATTATTATTATTACTACTACTACTACTACTACTACTACTACTACTACTACTACTACTACTACCACTACTACCATTACTACTACTACTACTACTACTATTATTATTACTACTAATACTACTACTACTACACATCAATATTTTTTTAATATTTTGAATGTAAAATCATTAGATGATATAAACTATTAAAATAATAATAATAATAATAATAATAATAATAATAATAATAATAATAATAATAATAATAATAATAATAATAATAATAATAATAATAATAATAATAATAATAATAATAATAATAATAATAATAATAGTAATAACTATCATCATCATCCAAATGTAATCATGTTGCAGACCATTATGAAATATAAAAATTACCAATAATTCTAAGTATGAAGCAAATTATGCATAATAGACATTTATATATTTGCTTTTTACATACATATTTACAATATAGATTAAATAGACATTTTAGACAAATACACCACTTCAGGATAAAGGCTTTTCCAATAGTCTCTCATTAAAAAACAATGAAGAGAAGTAAATTCATATTAAGATTATCAATTGCTGACCAGTGACGGTATGAGCAGTTCTTCATTTTTGCTTTATCCATTATCTAAGAAATGTTAGATATTGATTTACTGACCAATGTTGGATGAATACTTGAATTGGCTATAGTCTAATTATTTAAGAAAACAATCCTATGCTTTTGGAAAAAAATTCACTTGGCCCAAGTTCAAACTCTAAGTTAAAGACATCAAAGGTACATATACTACTGTCTGCATTATAACACACTAAATTATATATATATATATATTGTATCCTTACTTCTCGATGTATAATATAGTTTGAAATACGACTAGCTTAATTAAATTATAATGCTCAGTTAAAATTTGCATGTTTATCTTTAATATACTTTTATATTATCATATTCTAATTAAATTTATTATTAATTATCAAAATCAATATAGCTCTATATTCTATACTAATTAAATAAGTACTTATTAAAATCATGAGACTGTGAAGTAAAGTTACAAAGTAATAAGTAGATTTACATTGAGTCAATATCTTCCAAGACATATTGTCTCAATGGCATAAGAATACTATCACCTCCTTACTAACTTACTACTACCTCTACAGCATTCTTATGGCTTTAAAATAAAATAAACTATCTTTAATAATAATAAAATAAATAATTCTTAACTTTTAATTTTTAAAATATAATTAAATAATCTCAGGTTCTTCTAATTATCTTAAAATAATGATAACTCATGTAAATAAGTATGATAAAGGATTTTATATCAAACCTAAGTACATCTAACTTATTCTAATAATAATAATACTCAATACAAATCTTAGGGTATAACTTAATCTTATCTATTTCTGTTATATCATCAATCACTAAATAAATAATCATATGTATATCTTTTATTTTCATATAGTATCTTAATTCTAGTATAAATCAAAATCTTATAATTTAATAATCTGTGGCAATAAATAATATTGTACTCTTATAATGTGCATTATAATTACCCTATGACCATAATAATATTATATGTTAATGTCAATCAATTCTTATAAAATGATATCAGGAAAATATTGTGTTTATTTCTAAAATAATATTAATAAATTCACACTGTGCAAATATTATGTTTATTCAAATTATCTGCTGTCAAATGCTGTGGTGTAAAATAATGAACTCGACACACTTTTAAAACGAATTAAACAAATTTATTTACATTAACTTCAACTAAGAATTTATTTACAATATTTACAGTTCAAAATTAGGAAAACAAAGAAAATAAAATAAGAAAATAATAATACAATATGTTTACACTGTTATTAATTCATACTCCTAATAAGTAATTATACATTCTTTAAAATGCTGTACTAAAACATTGAAGTATGTTTTCAAAACTTAGACTTTAAACAAATATCAGTGAACTTTAATTATTACACAGAAAAATTTATGTAAACAATGTTTATATAGCATATGTAAACAAATAAACTTTACTAATTAAATTGCTACATCACTTAAATATTATTGTTACTTATTTCATCATATACTAGTATGTGTTCACTTTACTATTAGCATTACTTGAATAGCATAATATAGAAACTAATGTATCCTTATAATGTAATAACAAAGAATTGATTATAATTTTATATTTCACTTATTGCAATTCATGCTACATGTTTTATCAAATATGCATTACATATATGTACTGTTAGAATAATAATATTTAAATTATTCATCAATTTCAAATTCATAAAGCACTATATTAGATAAATTTTATGATTCTTTTCTGTGTGAAATTATTACTTTACTTTATGTGTTATTCTACTCCTTCTTAATAAACTTTTATCTACAAAACATCCTCTAAAACTTATTTAAAATTCCAGGAAAATAACCTTCAACTTTAAATAAATACTAATTATCCAAACTATTTATACTACGTCATCTATATTCAGTAAACCTTTAATTCAAACATAAACTTCTACATAAACTTAACTTAATTTATCCAATAAAATAAAAATAAAATATAGACTTTGAGATCTCTTCCTAACTTGAAATAAAATAATTACTTGTATGAATAATAAATATAATTCTAATACTCCAACATAATAATAATAAAAATAAAAATCAAAATTTATTTACGAAAGAATCATATAATTATTTCTAAGCTTCTTATGTAATGTTGTATCATATTTATATCATAAATTCAAATTATGCATATTTAAATAAAACTGTTACTGCCAATATAATATGTGTGTATTTTTAAAATATTCATACATCCATTCAACAATAACATATCATTTGGTTGATCTAAAGAAAAAAACATATTAAATACATCAAAATTATTATTATTATGATACAATTTTTACCATCAATAATGATTTAATGTACAGTCCATCTTCCAATATTCTTCGGAATTACAGCTTCATAAAATAATTCACATTTACACTCACAATCATTCTTCAACATATTACGTGTTATATTAATTATAAAATAAACTTATGTAATTAATTATTATATCATTTTTAGTTATTATTTTAAGAAATGTACCTATCTTATTTTTAATAGATTAATAATATTTAAATTTTATATTAGATAAATAAACAGAATTCATATTACGTAATTCCAGCGATGTTTTCTTTTCCATCATATAGTTCTTTAATCCTAGGCATAAATTCACTAAAACACCATTTCCTTTTCCGGTCTATCACGTGTTTTTTTTAAAAGTTTATGAAAAATGAAAACGTTCTTTTAAAACCAAAATAAAAGTTAATCAATTCTTCTATAAATATAATAAAATTAAAATAGTTTATCTGATCCGGATGCAGTTCTTTAAAATATTATTTAAAGTTATTATCTTAAATTAGTCTATAGTTTATGAAAAATAATCATTTAATTATTTTACATTGACTGGGACGTCCACATATTACTTGCGCATTCCATAACAAAATATCCAGGTAAGAATAAGCTTCTTTATCTATAAACGACCAGCGTTTAAATTCTTTCAATATAATAATTTTTATTATATTAAGACTTTTAGCTAATTATATTTTCAATTTATTTGCCTTTTAAAATTGTCAACATTTAGTCTCTTAAATATAAAGACTTAACAGGGCAAATATTTATAAAACTACTTTCATTTTTAATATCTTTACTTAAAATATACATTTAAATTTATAGCTTGCAAAATACTTTCTTCATAAAGAAGTATTTTATTCTTTAAAATATCTATTTTCTAATAGTCAATAACAATTAGCTTTTAAAATTATATGCTGTCCAAAATACTACTTTTCTCCATCTCGTAACTTTCCAAACTAATCCAGCGTTTGTCATATTTCTAAGGTAAAGTTTCCGATATATTTTCACTATATATGATGTTCCCATGACTATTTGCTTGCAAATTGAGCTCAATAGAGATGACCGATAGGGAAAAAATTAAATTAACACTGCATGTCTATCATTTAAAACTTTTATAACTTATTTACAAGACACTCTTATAATTTTGAAAAATGATTTTAAAAGCGTCTACAAAATTTACGTAGCTATTTTTTAATAACACAATTAACTTAAAAATTCAATCACAGAGTCCTCTCCTAACAATTGACCTGAGCTTTTATACCGGAAGAAACTTCCCATTTGATTGGTACATTTAAACAATCAATTTGCTGGCTTATTTACATATTTACCAACAACACAAAATTAAAAATAAATAATGACTTATTTAATATTTAATATTTATTACATTATTAAATTTCTAAAATAATCTTTATCATTTATTTATTTAAATCTATTAAACATTTTTAAAATATAATCTTACTTGATTTTAATTTTAACTTTTATAAGATTATTTAAAATACACTAAGTCTTTTTTATACGTTATATTTTTAAAGCAATACTTTTAAAAATCAGATTTAATATTCTACATTGATTTATCTTTATTTTATCTCGTGATAGCTCACGTATTATTTATAAATTTTATAACATGATTTTTAAAATAGTTATGCAACTTTATTAAACAACTTCCAAGCATGTGTGTGTTTATTTAACTAACATCTGTTCTCTACAACACAAGAAACGCTTGTCATCGTCTAAAAATAAACTAACAATTGCATTTTTTAAAATAAATATTTTTTAAATAAATAAGATATTATAATAGATTTTAAAATAATTATCCAATACTATTAAAATCAAATATTAGTCTTTTATTTAAGTACTTACAATAATTAAAATATTTATATTCTTTTATAATATTATTTTATCAACAATAAATATATGCATTTAATTTTAACTTGTCTTTTAAACACCTTAAGCTTTAAATACCTATTTATTAAATATATTAATGCAGTATTGATTATGGCCATTTTTTCCAACTATATATTATAATCATCATCATTTAAAATGTCTCTCTCAATATCAGCACAATTTTACATATCAAATACTCATAGATTGCTTTCATTAAATCTTTTGAAATATTACCATAAGCAAAATTAACATCACATATTCAAATATATCTTAAATTTAAAATTTTTAATAGATTAGCACAAAAATTAAATGGTGACCCATACAAAAGGGCACAATATATATATATATATATATATATATATATATTGTATATATATCAGATATAAATATATTTTCTATATATATATATATATATATTGTACCCTTACTTCTTGATATGTAAAATAGTTTAAAATACAACTAGCTCAGTTACATTATTATGCTTAATTAAAATTTGCATATCTATCTTTAATATACTTTTATATTATCATATCTTAATTAAATTTATTATCAATCATCAAAATCAATATAGTTCTAGATTATACTAATTAAATAAGTATTTATAAAATTATGAGACTGCGAAGTAAAGTTACAAAGTAATAAGCAGATTTACACTGAGTCAATATCTCCCAAGATACTGTCTCAATGGCATAAGAATACTACCACTACCTTATCATCTTACCACTACATCTATAGCATTCTTATGACTTTTAAATGAAATAAATTATCTTTAATAATACTAAAATAATTCCTAACTTTAACTTAAAATATAATTAAATAATCTCAGGTTCTTCTAAGTTGTTTTGAAATAATAATAAATTATGTAAATAAGTATGATGTGGGATTTTATATCAAACTTAAATACACCTAACTTATTTTAATAATAATAATAAATAATACTAATCTTAGAGTGTAATTTAATCTCATCTATTTCTATTATATAATCAATCCTTAAATGAATAAACAGTCATATGTATATCTTTTATTTCATATGGTATCTTCATTTTAAAATAGATCAAAATCTTATACTTAATAATTTATGGCAATAAACAATATTGTATTCTTATAATGTGCATTATAATCATCTTATGACCATTGTAATATTTATGTTCATGTCAATCAATTCTTATAAAATAATGTTAAGCAAATATGGTATTCAATTCTAAGTAATAATAACAAATTCATTTTGTGCAAATATTATGTTTATTTCAAATCATCTGATGTCAAAATGCTGTGGTGAAAAATAATGAAACTCGACACACTTTTAAAACAAATTAACAAATTTATTTACAATAACTTCAAATAAAAATTTATTTACACTATTTACAGTTTTATAATTTAAGAAAATAAATAAAATAAATAAAAAAATAGAAATACAAATATAAGAGGCTTACACTGTTATTAACTTATGTACTTAATAAGCAATTACACATTCCTTCAAATGCTATATTAATATTATTACAGTGTGTTTTTCTTAAAACTTAGATTTGAAAAATAAATAGTAGTAATCTTTAATTATTACAAATAATAACACATGTCAAGATTATCTATGTAGCATGTGTAAACAATGAAGCTTTACTAATTAAATAGCTACATTAATTAAGTATTATCATTTATAATATATTATCATGTATTCACTTTGTTATTAGCATTGCCTAATAGCTTTATATAAAATTAATATGTCTTTATAATGTAAAACAAATAATTGACTATAATTATATTTCACTTAATGTAATTCCTGTTATACGTTTTATCAAATATGCATTACATATCTTTATAGTTCAAATATTATTATTTAAACTATTTATCAATTCTAAATTCATAAAGCATTACCTTAGATAAATTCTATGATTCTTTTTTATGTAAAAATCACTACTTTACTTTATGTGTTATTTTAATCCTTTCTAATAATTTTATTTATAAAATATATTCTAAACTTATCTAAAAAATTTCCGGAAAATAAATATCAATTTTAAATAAAATATTCATTATCTAATCTACCTATACTACATTGTCTATACTTAATAAACTTCAATCCAAATATAGGCTTCTACCCATAACGTAACTTAACTTATTCAATAAACAAAATACACAAAAATATAGACTTTTAAAATCCTTTTCTAAATTGCAAAAATAAAATAATTATTAAGATAAATAATAAACATCATTTTAATACTAAGCATAAATAAACATATCAAAATTATTTACGAAAGAATCATATAATTATTTCTAAGCTTCTTACGTAATGTTGTATCATGTTGACATCATAAATTAAAACTTATGCATATTTTAATAAAGTTCGTTGCCAATATAATGTATGTGTTTTTATAAAATATCTATCCATTCATTCTACAACAACATAATATTCAGTTGATCTAAAGAAAAACATATTAAATTCATTAAAAAAAAAAATTATACAATATTTTACCATAACAATAATAATGTCCATTCTGCTATTCAGTATTCTTCAGAATTTGCAGCTTCATAAAATAAAAATCATTCACATTTTCACTCATAAACATTCATTATAATATTCCGTGTTATATTAATTATAAAAATAAGTTTATGTAATTAATTATTATATTATTTTTAAGTTACTATTTAATAAATGTACCTAACCTACTTTTTAATAGTTTAATAATATTTTAAATTTTATGTTAAATAAATAAAATAAAAAAAATTATATTACATATTCCAGCGTCGTCTTTTGTTCTACCATAAAAGTTCTAATAAATCCTATGTACAAAGTCAATAGAACACTATTTCCTGTTCCGTTGAATCACGTGTTTCTTGAAAGTTTATAATAAAATGATAACGTTCTTTTTTTTTTTAAAAAAAAAATAAGTTCCAATAAGAAAACAAATAAAATTAAAAAAAATAGTTTATAAGTTCTTTCTGGATCCAGTTCTTCATAAAATATTATTTTTAAAGTTATTATTTTTAAACTAAGTTATAGTTTATAAATTATTTTCATTAAATTACTTTAATCAACTTGGCTTGCTTGGTTTAGTTTGACTTGATTTGGACATCCATGTATTACTTGCGCATTTATAATTAACATATTCAGGTAAGAATTAATTTCTCCATCTATAACGTCCAGCGTTTAGATTACTTCAATATAGTACTTCTATTATATTACGATTTTAAATAATCATATTTATAATCTATTTGCCTTTTCAAATCGTCAATATTTAGTCTTTTAAGCATAAAGACTTAACAAGGCAAGTATTTATTTAAAATTATTACTGCTTCTTATATCTTTCCTTAAGATACATATTTTACTTTTATAATTTGTCAAAATACTTTCTTTTACAGAAATATTTATATTTCTTTAAAATATCTATTAGTAATAGACAATAGTAATTTAACTTTTGAAAACTATTTATAGTCCAAAATACTACTTTTCTCCATCTTATAGTTTTCTGTACTAATCCAGCGTCTGTTACTTTTCTAGCATAAAGTTTCTGATATATTTCTCCGATACGTGATGTTTCCATGATCATTTGTACGTAAATCAAGTTTCGATATTGAGAAGACCAATAGGGAATATTAAAATATCTACTGCATATTCATTATTTAAACTTTTATAAAATTATATACAATAACACTCTTATGATTTTAAAATTGATTTTAAGAGCGTTTATAAATTTATTTGGCTATTTTCTCAATAGCACGATTACCTTAGAAATTTAATTACAGAGAGCCCTCTTCAACAATTGAATCCAGCTTTTATACTGGAAGAGACTCCACATCTGATTGGTACGTTTAAACAATCAAACTTTCTAACTTATTTACATATTTATCAACTCACTATTAAAAATAAAATAATGACTTATTTAATATTTAATATTATTACATTTTTAAAATAATCTTATCGTTTATTTAAACCTATTAAACATTCTTTTGAAATATTCTCTTACTTAGTTTAAATCTTAACTTTTATAAGATCATTTAAAATAAATTAAATCTTTTAAATACGTTATATTTTTAAGACAATATTTTTTAAAATCAAATTTAATATTTTACATTAATATCTTTATTTTTATCTCGTGATAACTCACGTATTATTTATAAATTTTACAACATGATTTTGTAAAATAGTTATGCAACTTTATTAGACAACTTCCACGCGTGCTTGTGTAAATTTAACTAACATCTGTTTTTTTTTTTATAACACAAGAAACGCTTCATAGTCTAAAAATAAACTAACAATTGCATTTTTTAAAATAAATATTTTTTTAAAAATAAATAAGATATTACATCAGATTTTAAAATAATTATTTGATATGATTAAAATCAAATATTAATCTCAATTTAAATACTTATAATTTAAAATATTTTTATTCACTTTTAACATATATTTTAAATTAAATAAATATCTTTGTCTAATTTAAACTTGTCTTTTAAATACTTTAGCTTCAAACATTTGTCATTAAATTTATTAATGCAGTATTACATCATAATCATCATCATTTTAAATATTTTCTCAATGCCAACACAATTCACATATCAAATACTCATAGATTGCTTTAATTAAACTTATGGTAACATTACCACAAGCAAAGTCAACATCACATATTTAAAATACTTCTTAAATTTAAAATTTTCTACTAGATTAGCACAAAACTTAAATGGTGACCCATATAAAAGGGCACAATATATATATATATATATATATATATATATATATATATATATATATATATATATATATATATATATATATATATATATATATTGTAATGAATGAAGGAGTAAAATGTGGTGATGGTAAACCACCATTATCTCATTGAATAATCAAAATTATTAAAAAGTGTGCTAATATAAACTGATAAATATAAAAGTTACACATATGTAAGGCATAAATGTCTAAAAACATTAGAACACCAGCAAGAACAAAACCATAAAAAGTCATACTAATAATAAATTATAAACTACAAAATACTCAGTATTGCACTGAAATCAATAATATTGCCTTGTGGCTGGATCTTATTGAAGTACATTATAACCATGCTAATTATCTAGCCACTACCAAACTTAGGACAAAATATGATGCAATCATCTAAATGCATGTCCTTAAATGCTCACCTATCAATCATAATAAAATGTTAATTTGGGATACTGATACCTGATAAATCACTATCAATACATCAAACATAATCTACCATTAGTGTACAGATAAAGTATAAACTTTTTTCTAACAAAAAAGATATAATGCAATGAATGGACTTTAAGTGTGATAATTTTTAACCATTCAGAGAACTATCTGGATGCCTAACACAATCATAAACTGTTAAAATCTATGTAACTAATCAAAAAATCCACTTATTGTACTATAATTGAAATTGTCATTACTGGATAATCTACAAATCTCTAAAACACTATGCTATACTGAAATACAGTCACACACATGTACAATTCATAGAACAGATATCTGGAGAATTAAAGACATTAAAACTAAGTGATTAATAATTAAAAAATTGAAAATGATATGATAATATGATAATTCAAATTTAATTACCTTTTATAAAAAAATATAATTTCCTGCAACAAATCTGATTAACCAGTTGACTTTATACATTGTTTTAATTAACTTCTACTATCTTACTGAGTTATTTTATTTTCAAAAACTAAAAATGGAAAAGCAAGTTTTCACAATCAGAGATAAGAAAATTTTAAATTAGCTAGAATCTTTTTTTATAAGTTTTGAGAAAAAATAATATAAAGAAAAAAATGTGTTTAAAAAAATTATTAAAATTATTCATTATTACTAGTTATTATTTCTATATATTTTTAAATTTATAAATGATGATATAACATGGACATTAAAGTACCTTTTACCATGGTTTCTTTCTCATCTGAGTTTTTCTTTGGTAGTCATAATTTACAGTTTTTTTTCATGTTGGTTTTCTTTTTGTAGGCTTCTCAATAATACCCAGTTGCAGACTAATACACATAGTTAATTTATCTATTTTTTGCCAAACAATATTTTAAGTTTTACAGGCTAAATGTATCCATTTTTTCAACATTATTTACAGGTTCTATTTCCCACAGAATAAATTTATCCATTTTCTTCAATCAATTTTCCAGTGAGCTTAAAACATAGGAAGAGAGAATGACATTCTATTTGATAGAGGCAACGGTCTTAGCTAGTCCACAGCATATATATGTAATTGTGTGTATATGCACAGCTTATATATATATATATATATATATATATATATATATATATATATATATATATATATATATATATATGGTCTGGTTGAATTTTGGATTTGGGTAATTTTAATTATATATATGTGTGTAATCAAAATATTCTAATTGCTACTCAAGATGGTGGAAAATTTTGTAAGCTGGCTATAGTAAAGATTTTATACTATTTTATATAGGCATGTGAAAGTTTTTAGTATTTATTCTAGAATATTTAGAATATCATATTTATTTAAATAATTCTAAATTGTAATAACCATAATTATTTATCTAAATTTCTTTATTGTAGCGGTGATGTCTATATCTTGTTTGAATTGTTTATCTGAAATTTATTTTATATATTTTATAATATGCCAATATTTTGAGGCAGTGAATACTAATTTTTAATAAATCTTTAATAGATATGTGATTATTAAGATCTTCATTTTAACATTTTATAATGCTGTTTGGCCTTATATCAGATAATAATCTATCACTACATGCTCATTATTATTAATTTAGATTTACATCATATTATGTTTATTATGGTTTGCTTAGTCAAAGTTATGCATTGTAATGTTTAATATCCATTATTTAGAAGTGATAGACTAGACTTAAAAATAATGATAAAGTATATTTATTAATGTCCAATTAATTACCTTTAAATAAACTTTTCCCTCTTTAATTAATAATTAAAATGCAGATTTAGTATTCTAAACTAGATTATAATTTAGTTTTAGCCCTTTAGTTAGCATAATTATAATGCTATTGAAGAATTGGGTTCAGTTAGCTACATAGATAAAAGCTATCTATTTTAGGTGTATTTAGTTTATATATATATATATATATATATATATATATATATAAACTAAATACACCTATAATATATATATATATATATATATATTTGTGTTTTACTCGTGCACTGGGACTATGTTTATTGTTAAGTACACATTTGTACATTTACATCTTGCTACACTTTTTAATTGGGCTCACAGTGTCAGCCAGACCATTTCTTAGTTCAGGTAAGGCTAATTTTATTAGAATTGGAACATGAATTTCCAGATCATGTTTATAAATCTTATCCAAGTTCATGACTTATAGCAAGCCATCACATCCTAGGGAACTACACATTTTGATGCAGAATCCCACCACAGACTTGTTTGTAATATTTTAGTTAGCACCATAGCATATATATGCAAACCTAAAAGTAACCAGTTGTTTCCTCTTGTGTAATAACATTTCAGCATTAGTCTGAAACCTGAATCATTGGTTAGTAGGCTAAATCTGAAATACCTTTGAGCTTATTTATTCATTCATATTTTCATGTATATAAATAGTGAAGCTGTAATGATTTATCTATCTTAGGCTAAAATATTCATTTATATTATTAGCAGACCATAATGTGAGAAAAGAATTTGGCATATTAATCAAATATAGGCATACTTTGTTAATCACATGTATAATACATCTAATTTAAGAAGATTAAGATGAGATCACTGTAATAATTTAATCTCATCCATTATGTAATGCCTGCATGCATTGATTCCACATCTTTAATACTATGTATTTAGTGTCATTTTTTATTTGTTTTATTGTTTAATAAACCTATATCTTTTTTGCTCACCATCTAATTCCAACTCTTTATTATTTCATATATGTATGATATGTATTATAGTTACCATTGACATTAACCTTAATTTTAAGTAAGGTAGTGTGTCAAGTAGTTAATTTTAATCCTTTAGTTAAATTATTGGTTTTTTCCTGAGTCTCATGTATCTCCCTGTTTGGATTGAGCTCCTAGAAGAAATTGAGATCTATGTGTAACTTCAGAAATGTCATTCATAAGGTGTTAAATTTGGAATGTCATCATCGCATTTTGGTCAACTTTGGTATATTTCACCTGGACTCTAGATTTTGTTATGTGAATATCCATGAATTAAAAGACTTGTAATAACAATAAAATAATAAATATAATGGTAATAAACTATTATATACAGTCTTTCAATCTGCAGAAGTATTTTTGAATAGTTGAGGCAGATTAAGGAATTAAAGGAAAGTACTTCTGCAGATTGAAAGACTGTATATATTACTTTATTACTGTTATATATATATATATATATATATATATATATATATATATATATATATATATATATATATATATATATATATATATATATATATATATATATATATATAAACATTACAAGTATAAATAATACAAAAGAAGTTTTTGATAGAAAGACTATTCCTGGTGTAGTATATTTTATCCCTTGTTTATTTTGTAAGAAGGTTTACATAGGTCAGAGTAGTTTGAGTTTAAATGAAAGAATAAAGGTTCATAAAAGTAGAGTTAAAAATAGATATCTTAGTTCTGCTTTGTATGTCCATGAAAAAGATACAGGCCACACTATTGATTTTGATGAAGCTAAGGTTGTCTTCTTTGAGAGAAATGAAATCAAAAGAAGAATTAAAGAGTCTTTATTATTGAAATTTTATTATTCTGAAGCAATTAACTTATTTAAGAGTTCTTTTAATATTAAGGATGGATGGGAAGTGAATGGATTTGTGGGTAGTTTTTAATATTATATATATTGTATAGTATATAAATGTAGGTATATGTACTTCAAAACAATATGATTTGACAAAAAATTCAGTTGAAAGAAAAATGGATGGGTGCACAAAGTTTTTAATATGCAATTTTATTTACTTTTTGTAATTAAAAAAATGTCATAGTTATTTATTTTTTATTAAATAGAATCAACTGCTTAATAATATCTGATGAATATAGAAATCTTGCACATTAATTCTAGTATCACACGTATTCAAAGGAAAAAAAAAATACTATAAAGATTGTATTTAACTGACATAAAAAATGAAATTATTTTACATTTCATTGGTATTTTTGCAAAACAGTATCAGAAAAAACAGTTAAATGTTCTACTCCTATTCTGCTACCATTAGAAGCTTAATTAATTAATAAATACTAGATAATACCATCTAGCATTTATTGATTACTCAAACTTATAATAGGTCACAGAACTAATGAATAGATAATGCTCATTAAAATAATTTTACAAACTGGAGTCATGTGATGCATTTTACTTTAATATTAGAGAGAGAGGGATGCTGAAAAAATAATACAGTAAATAAATGAATTATCTTTTTTCTGATGACTATGAATGATAAGTATTAAAAATAATAATAGCAAATGTTTAATCTAATAGATGAGATAATTGATTAATAACCACAAAGTAAAATATGTATTACCACTATCAACTAGCTACTCAACATTTCTAATAGATTTCTAGAATCAGTTATGTAAAGGGCTATGCTTTTTATGTGGATATTGTGATACAGAGTTACTAATATTAGGAAGAGATCGTCAACGGGAAAAATATATAAACTCTATACCAGAAATAAACATCTTATGGTGAGAGTTTTTTCCACAACTATTATCAGTTATCTGTTAAAATCCAAAATACCACATAGCTTTTGTAATTTGACTACGATTGAAATATTAATTACGACTGTATTTTTTTAGGATTTTCATTAATGACATTAGTTTTATCATTATCTTTCTTAGATGCATTCTCCAGTATAGCTTGTGGCCATATACTCTATTTTTAAGCACATGCCTCGTCTAATTGTAATTATGTTCTATAATTTTTATTTATATAGTTTTAATCTTATCCATCAAAATGCCTTTTTTATTTCACTTCAGATCAATTTATTTCTCATTATTGACTCTATTTCTGGTGTACTACATATATTTATACTCGCTTCTCATCTTCCAGAAAGATATATATTTTTAATGATAACGGAAATATATACTGTATATGCTTTTTTTTTTGTCTAAACAAAATATATGAAATTGTAAAACCAGTTTCTCTCTTATTCGATGTGTGTACTAGAGCATTAAAGTTGGCTAATAGAAAACAACTGTTAATAATTTTAGTTCGATTATAACTTCTTTTATATAGAAAACAAATAATAAAAAATGTCAGTATTTTTTATATGAAATTATTAATAAAGGCATCAAAGTGTAACATCAATAAAGTTAAAAAAAACTGAAAAAAAAAAGTCTCTTTTTACATCATTAACAACTTTTATAAGAAAAATATTAGTTTTTTTTTTTTTTCGATTACTACTACTAAAAAAAAAAATATATAGAACAAGATAAATGATAAAAAATAATCTGGAAGTCATGCATATTATAAAGAATAGAAGTGAAAGTAAACCTACTTTTAACAGGAAGAAACTAAATAACTTATATAATATTTTTTTAATATAATTTTTAAATAGAATGTAAAAAAAAAAAAAAAAAGAATAAAAAAATTTATGCAAAGAAATTATATATATATATATTTTTCAATTGCAGTAAAGTCTCAATCCATCGTGTTTCATGATAAGTAAAAAAGAAAAAAGGAAGCCTATTAAAATTTTAGATAAGAAGCAATTTACTGACCATTCACGGAAATATAATTCGCTCAAGTACAAGTCAGATAATATAATTCAAAATATTGCTCACTTACTATTGACAAAATGTTTATATATATACACACGAATGGTACTATTAATAACTAATATGTCCTTTAATCACATCATAAAATAATAGACTAACGCAATAAAATATAAACTGCATTTTATTTTATCTTATGAATATAAGGTGGGAGATGTCTAAACATTTTTGTGTAGAGCAGAAGTTTCAACTTATTTGGTAGATCACTTTTAAATTACATTATTTAGTGACCACCTAGAATCCTTCCTGTCTTTTTAGTGTAAAGAAAAAAACAGAAAGATATAATGACAATTTTATATATTTTTAAGTGCCTATATTTCTACATATTTTCTATAACATAATTATTATAAATAGGGACTAAAATAAGTGAACTAAGGATAATATTAAAGTAAAAATTATGAATAATATAAACATAATTTTAATAAGAAGAACGAATCTTGTGCATTGCTATAATTTACTGATGTTTCATTTCTATTTTTACCAGAAATATTTTAAATCACCGTGATTAGTTATTTGCAATCAATTTCTTTTTTTAGTTAACATATTTATGATTATATTGAAATTATATTCCATTAAATAAGATGTAATAAATACAGTTGAAAACTTTTATATTTTAGACCATAATCCAAAATAAAGTCTATATAGCATCTTTTGCAATCAGAATGGTTGGTGGCCATCTTTTAATTTAAATATTAGTTCTTCATTTGTTAAAATTGTATGTTCTTGTAATTTTGAATAATCTTCTTTCTGTATTTGTATTTGTAAAAAAAAAAACATTCAAAATCCAGTTATATACATTCATTTTAAGAATAACTTCAAATTGTTTATTGAAGTCAAAAGAAAAAAAAATCCAAATGTTCTGAATAGATAAACAATTTTTATCATGTTTTTTCTATTGATGATAAATGTGGAAACTGATTGAATTTTTCTCATCCTAAATTTTTTTTATACAGAAGTTTTGCTACAAATTCGAAAATGACAGTTTTTTCTTTTAATTGAATTCAGTTTGGAACTTTGGAGATGTATATTTTTATTATTAAATATATTTAACCTGTTAATAAATTGAGCTGTATTATTTCTGGAATCAATTAAACTGGTTCATAAAGTATCATCTTTATTTTCCAGGAGATCTACCACTGGGTCAAAAATGTGTAAATTGATCCATAAGGAATCTTTTTATAGCAAATAAACTTCTGTATAAAACAACAAGCAATTGAGATCTTCATTATTTCTCAATGCAAATTTGTCCAAACATTCCATTATTAGATAAATTATTTCTGAATTTGCTTATTGCTTTAATGCCATAATATAAGAACTATATAGGCATTGATTCTGATTTTTTGGAAGTAAATGTTTACAATGAAACAGACAGTTTATAACAAATTTGGACTGTTTTTTACTGAAAAGAAAAAGGACTGTAGTGCTCTAGAATCTCTGTGACCCATTCAGTAGCAACTGAGATAATATTATTAAGATATTTCTTTTTCTTTTAAAATTTTTCTAGTGCCTGAAATATCAATTTTCCTGTAGTATCAGAAAAAGGTTGGAAATTATTTATTTTTGTATTTTTTTGTTAAAAGGAAAGTTTTATCTGCCTCTAAATTTGATTCTTCAAGCTGTATAGAAATGTTTTCAAAAGCTCTCATAAAGAATCTTCACAGCTTCTTTGCATTGTATTATTACTCAAATAATTTTTTTGGCTATATCACATGTTGGTTCAAATAGCATAGTGCAAATTATTTCACTTTTGGCTATTATAATATCTTTCATTAATAGTAAATGGTTTTTCTAATTTAGCAAACAGTAATGAAATGTATAAAGCATACATCTTATCATTATTTTGTTTAAATGCTATTAAAAAGAGCCCTATCCAATACTTACTACTTCAATGTTTTTTTTTTTTTTTGAGATTTGAAAATAAGAGAATTTTTTATTTTTCCTATCAGTATGAATTTTTGTTAAATGTTTTATTTGGTAAAAAAATTTGTTAAATCAGGCATATCAATAATAATCTGTTAATAGGTAACTGAATAAAGTTATAGTTTTAAATATTCATACTATATTACCAACATGTTTTTTTTTAATTCAGTCATGATATTATTTATAAAAAAAGTAAAATGTATATATTTACATAGGGATATATAATTGTCAAAAGATATACAATCTATATAACTGAAAAAAAAAATGCAATTTCTCTTGTCAGGACCAAAAGTTTTTGCAATAGTTGCATGATAGAATTCTATCCATGACATTAAGTGTACAGTTGTTTTTGTATAAAATGGTAAAATACTAATAAAACTAATAAAATATGTTTTGTTTTTTGATCACTATTAGATATACACATTTGATTTAAATTCAATTTATCAAAAAATAATTAATTAAAAATAATACATCCGTATGCATAGTTTCAATTTAGTTTCTCTTTATTTAAATATTATTTTTCTTTATTAACAGACAGTTTCTTTACCAATTAACATAGGCTATGATACAAATAAATGTTAATGGTTAACAGTTTTTTTAACGATTTTATTCCCTATTTTTATTAATTCTGTATTTAAAAAAATAGAGCAAATATTGTTCATTTCAGATAGTATTGCATGACACAAATCTGCCACAATTTTATTATTAATAAGCATTAAAAGACATAGCAACGTAAATAGGTATATAAAAAAATGTATATAAAGTCTCATAGATAAATTGTTGGTTTATGTGATCCTTTGAATATAAAGATCGAAGTTATTGTCAAGCATTGGTGGTTGAGTGGTCAGCACAGTTGCTTTACAAGCAGTTGTCCTGGGTTTGCAGGTTCGCTTCTGGCCGGTGCTTTGACACATAAAAAAAAAAAGATCGAAGTTATTGAATATAAATTAAAAATTTTAAATAATTATTGCACTTACATTGTTGTTAGCTCCTTAACACGCAATTCATACATATCGTCTATTTATAGTATCGTATTAAACAAGTCATTACTTGCAAAAAATTCTACCGATGTATGTTGGACTTCTCTACAATGTATAACACTCTTAACTGCCAACACTTGCTTATTAAGACTGGATAGTGGAGTTGACCATTAATCGTTTATAAATTATATTTTAGTTTATATTTGGAGAATAACGTATTCACTATAAATTGTGTTACACAAATTTTTACCGTCTTTCTTTATGGTTCACTTTTCAAAATTTTTATCCAATACCCCCAATAACTATCGTAGTTATCCATGGCCCCTCCTCCGGAGTTGGTATTGGCCACTTTACTAACATTATAGTAATAGAACGACTTTTTTAAATCAATCGTATTACAAATTGGGTTAAAGTTTCTAGTTAACAAAACAGAGATCGATCTCACTTACATATATACTTAATCAATGTAATTGCTTAATAATAGGAAATCTTTAGTACAATAATTTGCATTTTAAAAAAAGTCAAAATTAATATTAAATAAGTATATATTTTTTAATCATTATTTTACTATATAAAAAAAAAAAATGAAGAATTTGTTCATAATATATTTTACAGCTAAAAAGAAAAAGAAAGTTGTAATTTTTTTTTTAAACTGTTAAGATTTTTAATAGAAAATTGAAACAAAACAAATACCAGTATTTAATTTAAACTTGAAACAAAATTTGGTAAAGAAGTTGAATCTTTTCTAAAGTAAAAATAAACGAAAACAAATAATATGTAATTGCTAATAAAATATAATATTCATTCAAATTTTAGAAAACTATGTATGCGGAAAATATGGTCGAAATTATGACTTGTCAATAATTCATATCAAAAGAAATGACAGTTCGAAAAGCAATATGTAAATATTTCTATAACACGTATTTCTATGGATCAGAATTCAAGATTAGAAAAATGAGACAATGGATCCGAACAAACGATTTATGCATATCCGATTGCAAGAGAGTGTGCCACACTAATAAATCTTTAATAACGTCTTTTATATCACGAAGATAATTCTTGCTGAATCCTTATAGCTGTGGATGTAAAAATAAATTTCTAAATATCAAATATAAGTAGAATAATAAATAAATAATTATTTAAAAAAAAATACCGCAGTCACATTTTGTTATTGTTTTAGTAGGGAATGGAATCTTAATTTATTTTCTTTCATTGCGGTTTCTCTGATATTAATTAAGTCAGTTTGTTAGGATAATAGTAGAGTAAAGGTTAGGATAAAAGTTTTCAAGAGGTAAATTCAGAGAAATGGCTTCTCCAACCACCATACAAATAGACAACAACAAAAACAGTGAATAAAATAGCATTACTCATAAAGAATGTAAAACTTGTTGGTTTAAATGATTTTCAGTCTTTATTTATTATCTAGCAAAGGATATGTATGTAAATATAAAATGTTATTGATATTTTTGCTAGATTAACACTATTTAAAAACCTGATTAATAGACTCTAAAATTTCAGTTATACTCAGATCTGATTTGAACCACAGGAATTCTATGTAATAACAATCATCTAAAAGTTTGTGATGAAAACATTTTACTTGCAGAAATTGTGTTGCACTATTTTCATTATCTAAGCGAATTGTTAAGAGGATCATTTTGATTTAAAAGAATTTAAAGTCAACAATGTAATTATAATACTATACTATTGTTGGTCAGGCCTACCATGCTTGAACAGTAGGGAAAAGCATCACTTGAAACTGTCTGTGATATATTAACCTGCATGTTATTTCTAGCAGTTGAATATATTTAGAAAAGTGGAAATAAAATTTAAATTTTCTTTAAAAAAGTGAAACAATTTAATTAGGTGGTGGAAATAGACAAACAAGCAAAAACTAGTAATAACAGTACTCCATATAAAATGCACCCCCATTTAAGGACACTACAGATGTCACTAAAAATAATTACATGTTTTAGAGAACAATTAACTAATTTGTAATAAATATAAAACAAAATAAACAAAGCAAAAAATCTAAAATGCATTTGATAAAAGACCTATGTTGTAAAAGTCAAAACAGTTGTGAATTTATAATATTACATATTGGTAAGAGAAAAAGACAGAAAAAGTCCAATTGGACTCATGTGACATGCCAAAGACAATTGTCTAATTTAATTAATTATTGGTTAAGAAAAAAAGGTAAAAACTTCTTCTTAGTTGAAAGAAGAGAAAATGGTGGTATGAATTAATTTTGAAATATTTTTCACTATATTTTTCAATTATATAATTTCTCTATTTGTTAATATTAGTAAAAAGATTGCAAATAATATAAAAAAGTTTTTCTCTCTTATAATCATAATTATTAAATATTTAGTGTTCATTTGAGTTAATTATATATCTCAAATCAAATCCATGAAAGATTTGTTACAGATTTCTGGAATATTTATATAATTATAGGGAATTTGAAGCCAGATTTTCAAGCTCTCTTCAGCTATCCAATCTATCTCATGCAAACAATACACATGACCACACACATGTGAAAAAAATAAAATGATTTCCAATATACATATTTCATGTTGAACCAACACTCATCAGTTGATCCAGATCATCATCTACCACACACATATATGATGCTCAGTTTATATTAAGAAAGAAAATCTATCTTTAATAGACAGGCTTCAATCTATTCCACCATCCAACTCTTAACCTTCTATATGACTGAAAATCTGATGATGAAATTTTTTATTTTTTCATGTGTGGTCATATGTATCAGTAATACAAGATACTTTGAATAACTGAAGGAGGCTTGAAAGTCTGGATTCAAGTCCCTTATAATTACATCTAAATTCCAGGGATATAAGGTATAACTTATTTATATATATATATATATATATATATATATATATATATATATATATATATATATATATATATATATATATATATATATATATATATATATATATATATATATATATATATATATATATATATATATATAATATTTGAAATATCTCATAGTTATATTATTCCAACCACACTCTTCCTTTAAATAATAAAAGCTTGAATTTTAGCAATGCAATGTAGTGCTAAAATTTGAGCTTTATTTATTTAAAGGGGAAGTGTGGTTGGAATAATATAGTTATGGAGTGTTTCAAATATTTTATATAGATTTTACCTAATAGCATGCATTGTTTCTTTATATATGGAAAACACAATAACAGAACAAAAATTAAGAAGAGTGGGTATACTTTTGACACATAAGCATCATAATCACTGTCATCAATATATTATTAATAGTGGAAGAATATCAAAGTATTATATATATACAGAAAAAAAAAACAGGTGAAAAATATATTTAACTGAATCCACTGAACTTTAGTTGTCATAACTTTATCAAATTTATTTTATAAAAATGGTAATAAAAAAAATTAAATAAATTCAGTTATTGAACTAATAAAATTAAATTTCTAAAAAATAACAATGGATTGTTGAATTTTTGTAGATTTAACCTCATTCTGCTTAAGATTTAAAGAGATTACTAATAACCATTATTATAAATATTCAAGTTCTACGTCTATCTACCAGGTGAGATCTCTATGAGAAAGAATGGTATTACATAACAAGATATCTCTTATTCATTATAATTGGTGATCTGTTATTGTTCTTTTTTTCTTGACACAATCTAACATTTCATATTTAAAAACTTTAATACTTAAAGATACTTTATAAATTAAAATAACTAATTAACTGCAATTACATAAAATATACATCTGCATTGTTTGTTGTTATAATTTTTTTTTAATTATAACTTTAGTCTGTCTACATATACTATTCAGTTATAAATAAATCATTATTAAAGACTAATTGTAATTTTAGAGCATTAAAGATAAATATAGATAAGCTTTTTGTTGCCTGTAAAATGCAACAAAAAGTGTCAAAAGCAAAGGTGGAATTTGAACATAGTTTTCAAAGATTTTGTTAAGTCATGTGACTTAATTAGTCAAAACATATTTTTGAATATTTGAAATGAGGTGTTTTTCATCAATTTAATCTTATTATACAGCAACGATGTAATATTTTCAGAAATAAATATGGGTGCTAATGAAAAATCTAATGTCTCTGAAAGAAAATTGCATGTTTAATATGATTGTGTAATAGACCCAACTTTATTTTCCATTTTTATATCAGTAGTTCCTGAAATAGTTTATAAATGGTTTTATAAAGTAATATCATGATATGATAAAGATTTATTAATGGAGTTTTTAATTAAAACTGATTAGTAGCAAAAACAAGAACTTAATGTTCTTGGATTTAGATTTGCAACATGCTGATGACTATAATAATTTTTCTAATTAATGCAATGACTTTTAGAATATTATAATTCTTGATTTCGATTTATAAAAACTTTAGCTTAATAATTAATATACAACCAATGATAAAAACATGATATTTTGAATGGTTATTGACATGATGTAAATTTGTTATATAAATGCTGAGATACACCAAAAATTCTATTGTAAAACTACTGCATTTAAAAAGTTAAAATAATAGTATTTGTCATTTAATTACCTGTATGTAGGTTGTGATTCTGATATTATATTTAATCAAACTCAAACATATCAAAGTAACATAAATAGACTACATTTTATATAAAGTTGTATGATGTAACATACAATGGCAAAGTCATAAATCAATCAGTATGTTTTTTTCAGCCTGATAGATGTGATGCTAAATTATCTGTTATTGTAAATTATACAAGATGAGGAAATTGGTCATATGATATAAATAAATAGAAATGGTTATCCTAAAAGTAATATATATTGTCTAAAACCGAAATTATTTGCTTTATAAAGATTATCTCAAATACACGTTAAATATGCATTATTGATTATTTTCAAGATAAGGCTGAGGATAATATACAATGAATAAATATAATTATATACACATCTTTTCACTTCTTTTTCTTTTTAAATTATAGCTCCATGATAATAAATATATAAATTCAACATTCCTTTTCTTTTTAAAACTTGTTTTTATTCCAACTATAATTTTCTTTCTCCTTCCAATACAACATTTCAACTACATTCTGTAGTCATTATCAAGTTTCCTTAAAAAATAATAATAATCATAAAATAAATAAATAAAAATAAAAAACAAAAATAATAACACAAATAAATAAAATATTAATACATTCCAAATATATAATATTCAATTAAAACCATAATATTATTATAATCTACAAATACAATTATTTACCTCCTTCCCTATCTTTAATTATTTCTTTTAAATTACCTTTATAAATTAATACTCTTCTTATATTTGTAGATTATAATATTATTATGGTTTTAATTGAATATTATATATTTGGAATGTATTAATATTTTATTTATTTGTGTTATTATTTTTGTTTTTTATTTTTATTTATTTATTTTATTATTATTATTATTTTTTAAGGAAACTTGATAATGACTACAGAATGTTGTTGAAACGTTGTATTGGAAGGAGAAAGAAAATTATAGTTGGAATAAAAACAAGTTTTAAAAAGAAAAGGAATGTTGAATTTATATATTTATTACAATGAATAACTACTACATTTAGGCAAGAAGTTAAAATTTTTTAAAAGTAATGTTTACTGCAGGAGTTTATGAAACAATATTGCAATACAGGAAATAAAAAGATTAATCCATTAAGAAATCTTTTGTTCATTATACTATATACGGTATATAATTTTTATTTTACAGGATATTTTAGTTGTGTTTTTTAATTAAAAAAAATATTGTCCAGTAAATCTTTACAATTTTTTTTTTTACAAATTTTATTAAAATCAAAAATTAAATTACTTTAAAATGACTAATAATCACAAACACCCCAAACAAAAATTTCATTTTAACCTTCAGGTTAATAAAATGTATCTTAATAAAAAAGAAAATCCAAAAAGTATACATTTGAGATATACTTCATTAAAGTATAAGTTCTAATAATAAAAATATTCTTGAAATATAATATTCAACTTTTAATTATGATAAAACAAAAATAATAAAAAGATTGTTGACATAAGGCATTTTTGTTTTGGTGTCAATTAATTATCAATTAATTAATTTTCTATTAAAAGCTTATAATATTCAAATAAAATGTAATATAAATATTCTGCATTTATTAAATAACGATTTTTATTAATATTAAAAAAAATTACAATAAGTTGGTTAATTGTAAACTTTATTTTTGTTTTAAAAACAATGGAAATAAAAGTTTATTTTGTAAAAGTGCAGAAAGCATGTTTATCTTTCGCATTCTATTCTCTATTATTATCTTTAAACTCTCTATTGTTTTTTAATCCTTAATAGCTGTGAATATTCGTTACTTTATTAGAACTAATATTTGTTGTTAAAATTATACAGAGCCAATTTTTATTTCAAATATCTACTGTCAAATAATTGAAATGAATTTCTGCTTTTAAAGTTATACAGAGTCATTCACAGTACCAATGACTGGAATTGAATATTGTATATGTAGGTGTGTGTTGAATTAAATATTTTATTTGGATTGTTATTCTAATAAAAACAGAAATAAGAAGATTTTATCATTGTAAATAGAGATAACCTTTGCCTTTGATGTTGTCAGAAACTACAATTACTGTTACTTTATAATCTCCCAGAAGCTTTCTCCATTACATATAATAGCCCATTTTGGTGGGATTTATTGTTGAGGTGAAAAGAGATTTTTTTTGGTTTCAAATCCAAGTTGTTAAGTGGATTTAAACTTAGAAAGATATTTTATATAGATGTGAGAATGTGAAAGAATAGCATATATATATATATATATTATTGCATGTTTTGATTTATATAGTCATTACATATATCACCTTTATTTTGTTTAATATTAATTGTTTTCATTTTCTTCTGGAATGAAAATGAGACTATAATTTAGTTCTGGAAATAAGTTTGTGTAATAATAATAATAATAATAAAGTTTTATTTGAATTTTAATTACAAGTGAAAAACTGTTACTATGAATTCCTGGTTTAAAAAGTACATAATGTAGAAAAGATTCTGAATGATAGGTGGTAACAACATCTATATTATATGTTAATTGAAATTCAGTTCAGAAATAGAATATACAATGTGTTCTTGCCCTGATGCAATAATTGACAAATTTCAAAAATATGAAAAAAAAATTCTACAAAACTTTTACTATAAAAAAGAGAATTTACTAAAATAAAAACAGTATATACATTTAATTTATAAAAAATGGGAAATGCTTATAAATAAAAATAAAAAATTACACTAAATAAAATATTGAGATATAAAAGAAATAAAAGGCAAAGAATTCATGCATTATTTGTCTAACAATTAAGAAAATGAAGAAAAGGAAAAAGTTAAATAAATAATTAGTGACCACACTATCCATAAAAAAAGTTCACTTTTTTAAAAAACAAAACAGATTAACAAGAAATACATTTAATTTCAATAAAAATATATAAAAAAATATTAAGAAAAGTACAATATGTGTGTATATGAAAAGATTAATTCACTTAGTTGTCAATGAAAATATTCATGTTGTATAAATATTGAAGCAAAAAATAAAAAAAAATTAATTATTAAAAGATTTAAGATATACTAAAATATGAATAAGACTTGGTTTATAAATGAAAATTAATTATCCTGAAAATAGAACAAAGAATATAGCTGACAAAAATGAACTGAGTTGGAAAATACAAGAGAACATAACATTAAATTTAAGTAATATAAAAAATAGAATAGTGTTTGAACACTTGAAGAAGAGTAGAGAATGATACCACTTAAAACATTGTGTATTTGTATGCTATTACTAACAGTTGTTTGTATTTGGAAAAGTTTAAATAAAGTTTATTTTTTTTTATACATTTGACATTTAATCGTAGATGATAAAATAGACAAACATATTATCATGTCTAAAATATTATCTTCACAAATCTTCAAAAAAAAAACCACTATAAACATATATAATATTATTTTATAAGTTATGTATAAATAATTTACTAAAATTATTACAATCTTATGTAAAACTTTTGCACTTAAGCTAATTAAAGAAAAAAAACCTAACACAATACATCTCCAAGGATTTAACAAAAGTTATAGAAAGATAAATGTGTGTGAAATGTTGTTTTATCCTGCATTTTAAGATTGTGGAAAGATAATGGACTCTCTAAGCATCTCTTCTATGTTTAATGTTTTGGAATGCCAATCAAAAGAGATCATCAATTTCTAAGGAATAAATATCAAAATACACAATGATTATTAAACTAAATATGAACATTATACATTTTAATACTGGTAAGGATGTATGCAAAATATTTAATTCATCTTTTAAAATACTTCTGTAGCTGTTTATGAGAAGTATTTCCTGATTAAAAGAGAAGTTGAAAAAGCAAATATAAATGATTATTTAAGCATTCAGGAATTTTGGAGATAATGTGTATAACTTCACGAATAATGTTTCAGAATTAGAGAAAAATGTTACAAGTAGTCATCAAAAAAAAAAGATAAATCCTAAAAAAAATTTAAATAGCGATCAGTAGACTTTTAAAATATATGACAGTAAACATTGATAGCAATGAATTAGAAAAATTAAAATTATTAGCATATTAGTCTCACTGTATCTGATAATTGGGAAGAATTATTATCATCAATTATTATTTTGCTGTTGGGGCTTTGGCTAAATTAAATGGCTAAGCCTACTAAAATATGGAGTATCTGAATGAAGTTCAGGCCCATATGATTTTTTCAGTTGGAGAGCTTGTTTAGAGCTAATTAGCATGCTTTTAATTTTACATATTGGTAAGTGCAAGCTATATATAAGTCATGTGACATCTGACTTTTTATTATATATATATATTGGTTGCTTGAGATGAAGTTGAGAATGAATAGACTGAAAAATCCACTCTAATTATATATACAAGGAAACATTCAGTATAAGCAAAGTCCGATCCATGCTTCAATATATATATATTATTTAATATTGTGTGAAAAAATATTTTTTTACTCTTGTGCTAAAATTGACACACACTTCCCCATCAATAATTGTTTTATATCATAGGTAGTCTACCTATGGTTAGAGCCAATTTTTTAAATAAACTGAAAATAATTGATTATGATGACTAAATTAAGATTTGCACTTATTTGAGTCCAACTTTTAAATCTGCATATTAAATTGTACAAATTCAGTTTATAGGTCACAGGAAATAAGTTTTTTTTATTATTTTGAACTACTATATGCTGATTAAAAGATCAGGCTTATAATAAGTTCAAGTTCTAATTTAGACATGGTCTCTAATTGTTGGTTTATTTAAAGAATGAGTTCTAATTATAGATGAACCATCTGTCATTTTAAGCCAATTATTAATGACAGAGTTGTGAAATTCAGAATATATGTGTGAAAAATAGTTCTTTTCACAATATTACAAATATATACATTATAACCTTGTTGGAAAAAAAATAATATTTAGACATGTGATATTAGATTAAGTCTATGTGCACTCACCTGTCAATAAGTGCTTACAGTCCTTATTTTTATATAAATCTACATTTATTGACAATGCTTAAATGAAGGCTTGAACTTATGAGCCTGATATTTCAATTGACAAATTATTTGTACAAATTTATTTTATATATCATAGGGAAGAGAAAGTTTCTCGTTTTTAAGTACCTGAAATTTTGAATTATATATATATAATTTAATAATGTACATAATTGTAATCTTGTGGAAGACAATTAATCTTTACACATGCACTATTAGATTAAATTTACATGCATTCATGTAAATGATCAGTAAATTATTTTTTATATATATTCAAGTTAATATAATTCAAAATTGCAGGTGCTTAAAAATAAGAAACTTTCTCTTCTCTGTGATGTATAAATTAAATTTGTACAAATAATTTGTCCATTAAAATATCAGGCCTACAATAGGTTCAAATTCTTATTTAATCACAATGAATAAGGATTGTTATTATAAAAATAACCTCTAAGCATAAGTATTACACGTATGCTTTTAAAATACATATTGACAAGTGTATTTTACATAAATCTAATCTAAAAGCACATGTGTGAAGGTGAATTTCTTTCCACAAGAATACAATTATAAATATCACTAAATTATTTATTTATAGATACATAAATTACTATATATTATTTCATATATATATATATTATAATGGTAATTTTCAAATTCAAAAGTAATTCAAATTAGTTACATTACAATATATATATATTGTGCCATTACAATTTGGTCACTAGCCAAATTTATAGTAATGTGCATGAAGAAAGGTAAAAC
>JAQFVV010008133.1:0-40805 GCA_028023455.1 Epiperipatus broadwayi
ATACAACAATTTATGGAGACCCATACAAAAGGGCACACAAATATATATATATATATATATATATATATATATATATATATATATATATATATATATATATATATATATATATATATATATATATATATATATATATATGATAGTAATTATATATTTCTTGTTACTAATTTGTTCTCTTTGACTAAAGGCTATAAAATTTTTTAATTTTTCTCTCCAAAAATGCCAATATTTTTTTTATAAAAATCTATCCCCATTAGTCTTTGTTTTTTAAGCACAAGTCTCATAGGCAGTTTAAAAAATATTATTACAACTAATGACATATAATATACAATCAATATACTTTCTTTATCTATCTATCTATCTATCTATCTATCTATCTATCTATCTATCTATCTATCTATCTCTATCTATCTATCTATCTATCTATCTATCTATCTATCTATCTATCTATCTATCTATCTATCTATCTATCTATCTATCTATCTATCTATCTATCTATCTATCTATCTATCTATCTATCTATCTATCTATCTATCTATCTATCTATCTATCTATTTATCTATCTATCTATCTATCTATCTATCTATCTATCTATCTATATCTATCTATCTATCTATCTATCTATCTATCCATCAATCTATCAATCTATCTATCTATCTATCTATCTATCTATCTATCTATCTATCTATCTATCTATCTATCTATCTATCTATCTATCTATCTATCTATCTATCTATCTATCTATCTATCTATCTATCTATCTATCTATCTATCTATCTATCTATCTATCTATCTATCTATCTATCTATCTATCTATCTATCTATCTATCTATCTATCTATCTATCTATCTATCTATCTATCTATCTATCTATCTATCTATCTATCTATCTATCTATCTATCTATCTATCTATCTATCCATCTATCTAATACTATATTTATCTATACATCTATCTATCCAGCTGTCTAAATGTATTTTGTTTAGCTGCATGTGTCCAATACCTCATTACCTATCTATATATCAATCAATTTAACATATCTACCAAACTAACTATCTTATATTTTAAAGTTTTTGACCTGAAGTTATTTTTACTATCTGATTATATATGATGTTGTTAAGGAAAGCTAAAACATTAAGTAAGGCGGGTGTGTATTCAAAGATATAATATCAAATGCATTTTACTTTATTATAACTTTGCATAATATTATGTATATCTATTTTCAGATCCTGATGAAAGGCCGTTAATATTGGATTGCACTACAGGTAAAAAAAATTGAATTTTTAATATATATTTCAGAATTTATACTACTGCTATCCTTCTCCTATTCTTCTACTCATACTCCTCATCCTAATATTACTACTACTTCTACTACTAATACTATTATTACTACTACAACTACTACTAATACTAATACTACTATTACTACTACTACTACTACTACTACTACTAATACTACTACTACTGCTACTACTACTCTATTAATAATAATAAGAACAACAACAACAACAACAACAACAACAATAACAACAATAATAATAAAAATAATAATAATAATAATAATAATAATAATAATAATAATAATAATAATAATAATAATAATAATAATAATAATAATAATAATAATAATAATAATAATAATAATAATAATAATAATAATAATAATAATAATAATAATAATAATACACTTCTAAACTCCAACAAACTAATCAATAACACTAAAGACAGCCTACCATCCTCACTGACCCCTCAGGTGGTCTATAATATTATCTGCTCTAAAAACATTGCAATTCATCATATTATAGTGAGACCAGGGCCTTTTTGTCCACTAGGTTATCCAATGCACATACTCCTATAATAAGGCACTGGTGAACACTTCTTTTAGTTCAGTTTTTGCACAGTTTTGCATGCCAGACGGTCACAATTGGAATCCTAGAGATCCAGTGGTGGTTTGCAGAGAGTGACTTGATCTCAAAAGGAAGATAAAGAGATGTACTTTATCACTAGACATAGCGATGCCATAAATAGTAAAAACTATTGCTACAAAATATCCAAAAATGGAATATGTCACTATTGCATTTGCATAAATTTACTCAGCTCCTAATCAATTTCTTGTCTATTTATAAAATGGCTATGAATATGATGTCTCTGAAACTTGAAAGCACTTAGCGACTTATATATATATATATATATATATATATATATATATATATATATATATATATATATATATATATATATATATATATATATATATATTATTCAATTCATTTTTTTTTATTTAATGTATATATCAACACTTAGCCAATTATAGATTGCAGAGTAATGTAATTATTATATACAAATCTAAATAAGCTTTAAAAAACAAAAAATAATAATATGAATATAATAGAAAAACAATAAAATGAACAAATAAATAAAAAGGCAATATATCAAATAAAATTAAGGATAATATTTTTATGATGACTTTAGTGAAGTGTTTAAATCCAAATTAAAAACATCATCATTACCAAAATCTTTGTTATAAGTTCTAGGTAAACGAAATAAAGAGGAAAATCTTAATACATCAGATTTACAAATTTTCAGTTCAAAAATATTGTGAGTACGAGTGTTATAAATCTGTTTTTTAATACCTAAACTAGAAAGCAAATTACATAAAAAGTATTCTGGGAAATAAATTTATGAAGAAGTTTCAGATATTTTGTTTTTCGTCTCAGCAGTAAATCAACATAGTGTTCATTACTTAAACTATTTAATTTTACAAATTTGTCAAAAACAAACTGATTTTTTTATGATATCTGCTCTGTTGTGAGTATTCCATATAATTGAACCATACTCCAAGATGGGAAAAAACTAAGGATATAAATGTTGAATCTTTGTAAATTTATTGAATGCTTTTCCGTATTTGTAAATAGCTCCTACCATCTTAAGAGATTTCTTTACTATAAAATTAATGTGATTATGGAAAGACCTATTATTGGAAAATATTTTTCGTAGATCTTTTTGATGATTTATTGTTATAATTTTAGAGTCACCAATATAGTAGAAAAACCTTAAGATTTCATATTTTCTAGAGTAAGAGACAATGGAGCTCTTATCCATATTTATATCTATATAATTATAGTCACACTAATTCAAGAAATTATCTATATCCCATTGAAGTAAAAAAAAACAGTCATTAATAGAATAAATACGTCTAAAAATTTTGCAATCATCTGCATAACATAGAAGATGTGAAAATTTAATGCATATTTTTAGGTCATCAATGTATACATTAAATAATAACAGTGAAAAAACACTGCCTTGAAGCTCCCCAGTGAAGCCATAATATGGGAATAACAATTTATTATTAAAACTCACATAAGACATTCTATCCTTAAGAAAAGAGTCAAACCAATTAATTAATAATTTGGAAAGACCTAACCTACACAGGTTCTGAAGAAGAATTTTATGATTAACTCTATCTAAAACCTTGGACATATCAAAATAAACAACATGTAACCTAGATTGATTCTCAATTGAATTTGAAATGTGATCTAAAATAGTTAGCAAATTTGTTTCAATGGACCTATAAGGCAAAAATCCATGCTGTTCTGGTGCCAAAATCTTAGAGATATCCAAGATAATTTTAGTATATAAACATCTTTAAAATATCCGAGCAACAGTGTGTAGAATTGAAATAGGCCTATAGTCACTTATCAAATCTCTAGATACTTTCTTAAAAATAAGAATAACTTTAGCAATTTTAGAGATGTAGGAAAAGTATTATTTACTAAAGAGCAATTAAAAATATGCAAAAGAGAAGAAGCAATGTATTCAGCACATCCTTTATAAATGAAATCTGGAATATTGTCAAGACCCACACTAGAATGTAATTTAAACTGCTTAATATCTAAAATAAAATTAGATTTAATAAATGAATTAAATGCTATCCTTTCTTCAATTAAATCATTATTTTCAGTTACATTAGTAAAATAATTAGATTGTTTAATAAGCTCTGAGAAGTAATGAGAAAAATCATCTGCGACTATATTTAATTATTACTCTATAAGTTTTTTTTTGTAATACCTAATTCCTTGACTAGAGAACAAAATTGCAAAGGATTATCAGAAATATGACTATCAGTATTTTGCTTTATGATATATAACCTTTGACAATCTTCTATAATTAATAAAATTGTTACAATAATTTAAGTTCTTAGTTTTGCAATATTTATGATGATGAAATGATTTTCTTTTAATAATTTCTTTAAGAGAGACTGAAAAAGAGAAAGGAAAATGGTTAGTTAAAAATATTCTTAGGAATGTAGTAGTAATAGTAGTAGTAGTAGTAGTAGCAGTAGCAGTAGCAGTAGCAGCACTAGTAGTAGTAATAGTAGTAGTAGTAGTAGTAGTAGTAGTAGTAATAATAATAATAATAATAATAATAATAATAATAATAATAATAATAATAATAATAATAATAATAATAATAATAATAATAATAATAATAATAATAATAATAATAATAATAATAATAATAATAATAATAATAATAATAATAATAATAATAATAATAATAATAATAATAATAATAATAATAATAATAATAATAATAATAATTTATTTATTATGAAACAAACAACAAATGTATAATACAGTGAGATAAATTCCATACGAGAAAAATCTTGAGTGAGCAATTTAAATGTAACAATTAAAAACACAAACAAAATACAAAAAAAAGTATAAATATAACATAAAATATTAAAATTATACAGATATTACATTCGGCAATTCAATCACAGTAGTAAATAATTACAACATAACATACAGTATAAACAAACAAAAAATATAAATAAAATAAAACAAAATTAAAAAAAAACTAATGCTTAGCATAATATAACCAATGCCATAAATGTTTTTTTTTTTTTAAAAAAAAAAAAAGAAGATCTAACTCGTGTTCATTAAATTCACAGAACAATATCATTTAAACATATTAAATAATTTAGGACCATTATAACTAAATTGCTTAATACTGGATGTTTTAAGAAAATTAGGTAAAGCTAACTAATATTTAGTAGATAAACAAGTATTTACTAAAAAAACACTAATAAAATACAAAAATATATATATATAACATAAAATATTAAAATTATACAGATATTACATTTGGCAATTCAATCACAGTAGTAAATAATTACAACATAACATACAATATAAACAAAATAAAATAAAATAAACAAACAAAATAAAACTATTGCTTAGCATAATATAATCAGTGCCATAAATGCTTTTTAAAAATCAAATAAATAGTGCTCATTAAATTCACAGAACAATCTCTTATAAACATTAAATAATTTAGGACCATTCTAACTAAATTGTTTCCTACTGGATGTTTTAAAAAAATTAGGTAAAGCTAGCTGATATTTAGTAGATAAACGAGTATTTACAACAGAAGATTTAGTATCCAAATGAAGTTTTCTACAATAAATACCAAGAATCACTCCATATTTATACAAATGAAAAACATCTAGTATATTAAAAGTGGCATAAATATCTTTAACAGATGTGGTACGTAATCTACCAAAAATGATACGCATTGTATAATTCTGTAAAACAGACAAAGTAGTCATTCCAAAAGTAGAACAGTTCCCCCAAACTGATATACTATAACATGGTAAGCTTTGATAAGAAGAAATATATAAAGTAATCAAAGCTGACTGAGGAAGAAATTTAGATAAGTAGAAAAAACATATAATTTAATTTATGTAAACGAGAATAAAGAAAGTCAATATGGTTTGACCAAGATAGTCTGGAGTCAATAAAAACACCTAGATAGCAAATATTATCAACAAATGAAATGTTAGCGCAAGTACAAATGCTATTACAATGCCCAAAATACTTATTACAAATAGTAATGTTAAGCGAATAAATATTTGAATTATAAGAAAAATTAATAGCTTTTGTTTTACTCAGATTAATTGATAAATTATTAAATGCTAACAATTTACTAAGTAGGATTAATTCATCATTAATTATTTTTTCAACAATATTATATGAAACTGCAGCATAAGATAAAGCAATATCATCTGCAAAACCATAAATATTAGATTCTAAAGATAAAGAAAATAAATCATTTATATAAATTATAAATAAAATGGCACCCAAAACTGAACCTTGTGGTACCCCATGCTTCACTGTTATAAAAGAGCTTACAACACCAGAAATGTTTGCTGCTCGTTTTGTATCCTTTAAGTAACTTGCAAACCATGAAATAAATCCACCACAAAGACCATATGAATGTAAACGCTTAAGTAAAATTTTGTGAGATACAGAGTCAAGTGCCTTAGACAAGTCTAAATAAATATCAACAGTTTTAAAATCCTTACCTAGTGAAGTTGTCAAATTGTTTACATGACTATAGAAAGTGTCCAAGGTACATCTACCAGAAATAAATCCATATTGATGTTCAGATAAAATATTATTTTTAGATAAAAATGACATCATTTTTTTCTTTAACCACCATCTCCAACAATTTGGATATTACAGATATAATAGAAATCGGTCTATAATTGGCAAGCTGTACAGGATGACCCTTTTTAAAAACAGGTGTAATAAAACAAATCTTCAAACAAGTAGGAAACAAACCAACATTTAAAGAAAGATTAAACAAATAAACAAGAACAGGTATGAAACCTGACTTATTTTCCTTAAGAATCTTTGGTGTTAACTTATCTAGACCAGCTGAATGAACATTCTTTAAGAGATCCATTTTACCAGACAAATCCAAATCAGTAACATCTGTACACAAAAAAAGAATTTAGACAAGAATAAGCAAAAGACAATCCTTGTATTGGTGTTCTATCCATTGCCAGATCTGAAAAAAAAAAAATTAAACAAGTCAGCAATACATTTTTCATTATTTTTTACTTCAATCAAATTATCATTGTGTTTTATAAATTTAAATTGATTTGACAAAGGTTTCATTACAAGAGAATTTATCAATTTCCATTTTAAAGAAATATTTTTATCATTAAAATATTTGTGATAATATTGAAATTTTAATTTCCGAATATCAGATTTAATCTCTGTATTTAATTTCTTCAAAATGAACAAATCTCAACCCAAACATTTTAAATGATTTTATATATATATATATATTTATAAAAAATATATATATAAAACATTTTAAATTATTTCTTTGATTAATTTTTCCAATCAAATCATCCGTTATCCAGGCTGAGCGCTAGTCAATTTAAAACTAACCATAGATTTTGCAATTAAAGATTTACAAATATCTTGAAATTTTAAAAATGCTGAATCAACATCATGCAGAGCAAAAACATAATCCCAATTCTGATCAGATAATAACATTTTTAGTTTATTATGTGATAACTTATTATTATATAAATGAGTATTTACATGTTGTCTACAATTTAATAACATCAACACAGTTGCAAAATGATCCGAAATAAAAATATTTTGTACAGACGATTCATAACTTTGATTCTGGTTTAATCTGACAAATATATGATCCAAAATTGATTGACAATATTTAGTAATACGAGTAGGTGCAAAAATAGCTTGATTAAAACCATAACTATAAAGCAAATTCAAATAAAACTACTCAAAACCAAATTTTAATAATTTATCAAAAATACATTTCTTACATTTAAACATCACACTAATACAATGACAGTTTGGACATCATACCTACTGAATATATTTTTACATTTAATTCTGAGGGGTTAATAATTATAAATTAAATTGGTTGTTTTCTATTTCCTGGTGTTAGCCATGAGATGTCATGATTTCTAAGTCAATTCCTAGAAATAGACAGTTTCATCGGCATTCACCCAACAAAAGAAGAACTTCTCTATGTTATAAATGCAGAAAAGAGTCATTACGTTATGTTGGACGGTGGTGGCAACTGAAGCCAACACACAGAGACTTCTTTCTATGATAAAACACAGAAAGAGTTCCCGACAGCTGCCGGTTATGGCTTTTGTCTATGCTAAAAGCAAAAATAAATAAATGCCTTTATTGGCTGCCGTAGTAGTTGATTTTGTTAATCATTTTATCGTAATAGTATAATATCTATTTTCTCTGTAGTTTTGCGTGAGAGTTTGTGTATTTGTGTCAGTCGTAGTTTTTTAAAATTTGATAAGACATATATATTTTTTAATGTGCTGTAACTTACTTTACTTTTGTAAGTTTAGTAATAATGTCCTGAAGATTCCATTACGAATGGGTAACCCTCAAAAATTGCTTTTAAGGGTGCAGAACAGCAAAAATTTCAAGGATCACGCGAAAAGTACCGTTTTCATGAGAATTTGTCCATGACGAATTACTTTTGCATATATACGCACAAACAAAAACAATCCAGTGTCTAATTATTACTAATTACATGTCCAAAAAATAAAATTAGTCTGGTATTATTTTTTTTTTACATTTATTATTTCAAAATAAGATTAGTTTTTATATCTACATACTAACAAAAACAACTCAGTTCCTGATTAATTACTGTCTAAAAAAAAAGAAAGCAAATTAAAGGGGTTTGATTTTTCAATGTAGTATTTGAATTACGGTATTTTATATATATACACAAAATTTACAAAAAAAGAAAGCCACTTTCTGATTAATTACTGTCAAAAGAAATCCAAATTATTCGGCTATCATTTTTAAATTTAGTATTTAAGTAACGGTACCTTTTTATATAGACACACTTAACAAAAACAACCCACTTTCTGATTCATTACTGCCCCCCAAAAAAGAAAGCAAATTAGTTGGGTATCATTTTTCAATTGAGTCTTTAAATGACGATCCTTTTTAGATATACACACTAACAAAAAAAAAAAAAACCCACTTTCTGATTAATTACTGCCCCCCCCCCCAAAAAAAAAAAAAAAAAAAAAAAATTAATAAAAGTAAATTAGTTGATGGATATCATTTTAAAATCATAATGTGAATTTTTTCAATGTTGTGGTTAAATGAAATCATGTAGAATTACGTATTATTTTCGATTAAAAAAAAAGATCGTAACTTTTTATATATACACACAAATAAAATAAAACCTACTTTCTGATTAATTACTGTCAATGCCTTAAAAAATAGTTATTCGTGGGTATCATTTTTAAATTGAGTATTTTAGTAATATTATGACTTTTAATAAAATCTACACACTAATAAAAATAATCCACTTTCGGATTCATTACGGTCCAAA
This sequence comes from Epiperipatus broadwayi, assembly GCA_028023455.1. Classification (NCBI taxonomy): domain Eukaryota; kingdom Metazoa; phylum Onychophora; class Udeonychophora; order Euonychophora; family Peripatidae; genus Epiperipatus; species Epiperipatus broadwayi. Next base: position 9,200 of record JAQFVV010008133.1, read on the forward strand.
AAAATACAAATTGCAACATAGTCGGGTATCATTTTGAAATGTAGTATTTCAAGAACGGTACTTTTTATATCTATACACACACAAAAAGAATCCACTTTCTGATTAATTACTGTCCAAATATATATATATAAAGAAAGAGCAAATTTAGTCGCGTATCATTTGTAAATTAAGCGTGAATGTAGCAATTTTGTGTAAATTAAATTTTAAAAAATGTATAATTGCGTTTTCGATTAAAAAAATCCCGTAACTTTTGACTGATACACACCAACAGAACTATCCATTTTATGATTAATTACTGTCCAAAAAACGTCAATTATTCGGGTATCATTTTAAAATTCAATGTGAATTTCTATATATATATATTTATTTAAAATAGTAATATTATTTACTAATAGTAGTTGTGTATCAATTCTAAATTGTGGTATATAAAATACATTCCTTTTTATATCTTTATAATTACCTATTTGTTTTTAATAAAATTATTTATTTACTCTTAAAAAATACGTAACTTTAAAAAAACAAAAAAAAACAATATAAGATTAATAAACATTTGCAAAAATGAAAGACTAACATCATATAGTATTAGTTACTAGAATAATTTATTAGAAATATAAATCAGCTATTTTTATATAAAATCAATCACAGGCCTGGAATCGTTATATGTATATGTTTTCGGTTAGCATCAACGCCATCTTACAGCCAATACCAGGGAATAAAATTTTACCATTAAATTTATGCCAAAACTGTTGGTTGTGTAGTTTTAAAATTGCAAAATAAAATTTAGTTTCATAAAATATTATGATTACTTGCTAGAATATTTATTTGAAATATTACAATTTATTTTAACTAAAAGAAGGCATTAAGCAAACATTTAATGCAACTGAAAATAATTATTATAATAGTTGGCTAACTTGCACCATTAACATTTTCCATATATTTTATAGTAAAGCACTCATTTATGTTATCTCACTATTAAAATAATAATAACAAAAATAGAAAATTAACTTCAATATAACCTATTGCTGCTTTTAAATTAGCTGGCTAATATGATGATGATAACTATCATCACATTACAATTGATTATTACCTCACACTATATTAATCTTAAAAACCAAATACCAAATGGTAAATAAAAAACATTCATCAGAAGTCATAGATACCTTGATAGTTAATTTATTTAATGTCCACATAATAATATTAAATTTATAAATTTTATGAAACTTCGGTGGTGAGTTTCTCCATATGACATATATAAATAGCATTGTGTCTGTGTATTCCCATCATGATTTGCTTTAAACTGAAGAATTAAATTATTAAATATTGTGGATTTACTTGTATACTACTGGCATAGCACAGTAGCACAATACAGATATTATTATGATAACCAAAGCACTGACAATTACTATGTCAACAACTAGCTATCATAGCCATAACTTTAATAAATACAATGGTCTACACCTTCTATGATGGACAATCTATTCTTCCAAATAGCACATGAGTGATAACATCAGTAAATAATCTCTTAGAGCAAGATAACATGACTGTAATAAAGGTGGCTACCATGCTTATCTCTCAAGCATACTTATAGGTGTGGACACTGTCTCATCACCTAAGAAAAACACACACCAAAAACAAATAATCCTCTCCATGGAATCTATCTATATAAGCTATATATAAAAATATCTTGAAAAAACATTGTCCTCTCATGGCAAATAAATAAAATAATGAGAGAGCTTATCCATCCCATAAATATCATAAATAGTATACTATCTAAAATCTAAAGCTATAACACATAACTATTTCTCACAATGGCAAGATACAAATTTATCCCTAAAAATAAATAGTAATAACTTGTATTAGCATTAAAATCCACACATTAAGAAATATCCGAAAGCCACAAGAAAGTATTAATCAAAATGTCTAAACACATTAAAAGAGCATAGGAAATATTTGCATAAGATAAGGAGTACACACATGAACAATGATTATAATAAATTTATATGAAATTAGGTGGACAGATTAATGTAATAAATATTATTAATTAAATGGTTAATGAAATAAATTTGTTCTTAGACAAATTCAAAATCTAATTTCTGTTAAGAATAATATTAAGAAAATATTAAACTTCTGATAAACACACATGTAATGATTGATTGTCCTAAATTACAAAAGAATAGGCAACTATAAATAAAACACATCACTAATATATTTAAATGTACTTGTGTGTAATAAAAATATTTACACACTTTATTGCAAACTCCTTGAGATAGTTTCATATAATAAAGTAAGATAATTTGACATATAAAATAAAGCATAAAAATATATAACTATTATGTTACCATTTTGTAAACAAAATAAAAATAACAATAATAATAATGATAATGATAAATTTAGTTCATTAGTAAAGCTTCATTAGCAGTAAGCAAACTAGGTGCAAGGTCCCACATCATTAGCAGTATGTATAATATTGACACATTCATATTTTTCAAACTAATATTTTATTTGTTGTTTTTTTTTTTTTAAAAAACAACAATAAAGCAGCTACAACATTACTATGATAGAAGACAAGTACATGAATATGATATTTTACTTTGAACATAAACAAGTATGGATCTATTATACAAAGACACAATTTATTATTAACTAGCTGCTTCTAAAATATGACAATTGTGTACAATTATTATTAAATGTTGAATTTTGATAACTATCCGTGGTTTCACTGGAAATTTTTTTTTTAAAAAAACGTTTTCTTTCTTTCTGCAAAACGCAGATGATCAATAAACATGTCCACCATAAAATAAAATGATATGACTATTTTCAATAATAAAATTTGACTTTCAGAAAGCAGTATTAAATTTGTATGATTTTTTAAAGCATTTAGATATTTGTTTGTTTAAAAAGGTATTTACCAAAATATTTGTTCAAATTATTTTATTTTTGAACAGTTCTTATTTTTTTAAACTTGGTCTTAAATTTGCCACCACAAAGAATTCGATTTATTATCATAAAATTATTTTTTTATATTATTCCATATGATCCTTCTAGTAAAAAGCAACATTTTTACTTGTCGAAAATTTTTCAAGTTAAATAATAAATAAAAGATGTTATCTTAGCACATAATATTATAATGAATTTTAAACAGTTTAATTTAAAGAAAGCATAAAACATGATACCTTAATCCATTCTATATGAAGAATTTAAAAATATATATATATATATATATATATATATATATATATATATATATATATATATATATATATATATATATATATATATATATATATATATATAGTTTAGACTGGTTTTAAATAAATGCAAATAAAAGAAATACACTGTTTTTTCTTCTTATCTTCCAGAACAGCATTTGTGATGAAACTGTAGAAAAAAATTCTGTTCCCTTCTCTTTTTCTCAGTTTTCTTCAATATCAAAAAAAAAAAAAAAAAATCACAAGTTAGCTATACTGCTTTTTAATTTCAAGGTTAATAACAAAATCAACTAATTAACATGAATAAATTTTTTTATATATATAAATAATAAACTGCAAAGAAATATAATAAGTTAATGATTCTTATATTTTAAATCCAATAACATTGATGTTTAATTTGAATTATTTATACTAGAAGTTAAAAATAATAAATGTAATTCCTTTTGCTTGCCAGATTTTACTACATATTTTATTTTTAAATGTTAAAAAATAAATTGAATATTTTAGTGAATAAATTAAATATATAAAAGTCAACATGTAAATCCATGCATGCACACACACACACACACATAAGAGTATGAAGCTAATTTTATTTCAGACAAACTTATTTTAATAATAAACCTAAAGAATAAATAACTAAATACTACTAAATCACTTTGGTAATTAACTGAAGTATAAATTATAAATGTGATTAAATGAAATAATTTAACTAACTTATTAGCAATTTAGTAACCCAAATTTTCAAGATTAACAATTAAAATATTCATTCAGCTAGCTTTCTTTTTTTTCTTTCTTTCTTTTATCTTTTATAAAATTTTACATTATGAATACACACTTTATTAAGTATTAATTAAATATGAATAGAAGTTATATATTCTATTAATACCTTTTATTAGATAACTATTTAAACCTAAATATATGAAATATTGCGTATTATATGATATCATTTTATATACAAATTAATTCATATAGTTTTTAGGTCGTCTCTAGTTATTAATTATATTTTATCTTTTATTTTTTTTAAATGGCTAATTATTATATAATAAAAGCAAGTGAGATATCACACAGTTAGTATATATATATATATATATATATATATATACATATATATATCTATTTATATATATATATATATATATATATATATATATATATATTAATGAAGACAAAAACAATTTATTATAATAAAAATAATACATTTAACGGTAACAAACTATTATAAACAATCCTTAAATCTGCAGAAGTACTTTTGCTTAATGTCTTAAACCTGCCTCAGCATCCAGTAAATTAAAAAATAAAAAACAGAGTGGAAGCAAACTTCATCAATTCAAATCTCATGAATCTTGTGTTTTAATGTTAGCAGCTTGTCTATTTATTAAATGCATTTTATTCCTACTTAATAATTGCCTCCTTAATTTTTGTTTTATTATGGTTTCTCTCTTCATGAATAATTTTCACATTTTCGAAATCAAATTTAAACTTATATTTATATTTTTTTATGATCAAAGAAAACTGAAGGGGATATATAAGTCACCGTTATTTTTACTTTTTACATGCTTATATAACAATTTGTGTTCCTCAATCTCTTCTCAATACTGCACCTAGATTCATCTATATATGATAGCATACACTCACAAAAGAATTTGATATATGACATTACTTTTTTGCTTGCCAGGTATTGATTAATTTATTAATATTGTTTGGAATGTAGAATGAAACATTAAACACATTCTTCTATAAATAATTAAAAAAATTCACGTGTGAAAAATTTCACAAGTGAAATTTTTTAAGAATATATATAAGAATGTGTTTAAGGTTAGGTTCTAAACAATATTAATAAATTAGTCAATAATTCTAAGGATGTCATATTCTGCAAGCAGAAGAATAACATCATATATCAATTTTTTTATAATTGTATTGTAAATGTAGGTGCAGTATTGCGAATAGATTGAGGGAACATGAATTGTTATATAAATGTGTAAAAAGTAAAAAAAAAAATAATGCTGATTTCATGTCTCCTTCAATTTCATTTGATCATGAAAAAAAAAAAGTACATATAAATTTAAATGTGATTTTGAAGATGTGAAAAATTCTTTATGAAGAGAGAAACCACAATAAAAGAAAAAATAAGGAGGCAGTTTTTTATAAATAGGAATAAAATGCATTTAATATATAGACAAGCTGTTAACATTAAAATATGAGATTCATGCAATTTGAATTGATGATGTTTGCTTCCACTTTGTTTTTTGTTTCTTAATTTAATGGCAGTTGAGGCAGGTTTAAGAAATAAACTGAAAGTACTTCTGTGGATTTAAGAATTGTTTATAAAAATTTGTTACCATTAAATTTATATATATATATATATATATATATATATATATATATATATATATAGTATGGTTAGGAAAATGTGAATATATATATATATATATATATATATATATATATTCACATTTTCCTAACCATACTATAAATTAGTTGTTCTAACTGTGAAACAAATGCAAGTGTCAGAATAAATATCATGAATATTTAATAATATATCAAAATCCATATATGTATAAACATGAAGCATGAAATAAATTACCTGAGATCTAACAACTAATAAACGATAATAATTTACATTTTGTATACAAAGCAACTATAATCGATAAGTATATTAAATTTGAAAAAGTCAAAGACAATTATATAGATATATATATATATATTTATAGGAATTAAATATAATTGTATATTCAACGTAAAGTTAAAGTGGGTGGATCCAGAAATAATCAGAATTTTTTTCTCTTCTGAATGATTAGTCTGCTGTCATATATGCTTCTCCTACTACATATCTCTTGCAGATATCCTTTTGCATCATTCTCCCAAATTATGTCACTGTGTTGGTTCATAATGGCATATAGCACATTTTTATGAAAGATAGTTTTGCTTATTTGTCATTTTGCTGTAGTGGCTGAAAAAATGGAGTTTTATGAATTATGTTTTTTTAAGGAAAACAGCAGGAAAAATAGTTGATGTGCTTGAAACCGATGACAAGAAAACTGCCATGTGCAACCACAATTTTGTATATATTTAAATTTATAAAAATAGCACTTTATATTAACAACATAAGGGACGAGGTATCACTAAGTATAAAAAAAATATGAATGTTTTAGAACTGAAAAAAAAATCAAGTGAAATAAATTTTACTTTACAGAATCATTGATTATCCATAATGACACTATCTTGACATTGTTAAATATCTTTATGAGACAATATATGTATCTAAAATACTTTTAAATAAATTTCATCAGCATATGATTTGCCAAAATACCTACTGAAAAAACCAAAAGCCACTGCACGATTTAGGTGGATCTTTCTCATAGGAAGGAACGATGATTGCTTGGATAAAAAGGGAATTAATAGAAGAGAAGTCTTCCTAATAATAAAATCAAACTCCTTCTAATAAACATTTTGAAATATATTTTTCTGAAGAATATTCGATCCTAATTTTCAATGATTTTTTAAGCAGTGGGAAAAAATAGAAATAAAGAGTTCCATTGGAAAATTTACAACAGACATTATTGTCATTAGCTTAGGTATTGCCTATTCATAAGCAGTAAATTTTCCCAGTGTTATATTTTGCTTTTTATATAAAGAAGAGTGCGAAAACTATGATCTGACAAATAATTTCATCATGAAGATAAGCAAGCAATTAAGCATCATCCTATCAAATCATCCAACAAACAAGAAAATTACTGTGACATAGCAGAAAGCGGTGGTTATCATTTTACATCCATTGATTGAGTTATTAATGTGTACAGAAGTTAAACTATCTGAATACTGATTTATTAATATATTGTCATATCCTCAGTTTAAAATGTTTATGTCTGACATAACCCCGTTATAAGCATTAATAGGAGATGGGTCTTTATAATTGTTTGCGTTTGTAGTGTAAATTATTTATATTTCTCATTTCAACTTCTTGTTTTATTGAATGAACATTTATAATAGCAAACATGGAAGCTGTACCACATAAAGCTTTTTGCAAGATTCACAATGTGGATATTCATATTCTTTCATATCATGAATGAATCAGAAACATATTTCGAAATTTATTTAAAAACAGGAAGCCACTTCAAATAACATTGCATCTTATAAAAAAAAAATATCATCACTTTATGTGTCGTTATTGAAAGTCTAAACTTAACAACATATGATTTAATTGTGAACATATTAGAGGGTTATGCAGATCAAAATACCTTTCATCAGTTTGAAAAATTATATTCTAAATATAATCTAATAAAGAACGTCATCTTGAAATTAACTGATAATTATATTGGGGTAAAATAATTTTCAATATACCCAAGGAGGGGTGAAAAATGTTGAACAGAGCAAATATCAAAATAAAAAATACAGGTTAACAATTTATGTTTGTAAACCACATGGTAGAGATAAATTAGCAAATAGAATCATTGATAATAAAATTTATTCAGATAATGTTCATTTCTAGATTGTCATTTCTCAAATCTAAGATGTGTGCAAGATTAGTAATGCATTGACCAATTTTCAGAAAATTCGGAATAATATATTTTTGTCAATTTTTGAGTTCACCAACAATCACCTGAGTCATCTCGAGCTTCACATATTTCTTCATTATGTTATTTTTATACTCAGTTGATTATTTAGTTTATGATGAGCCTATGTCACTGAATCTCATTTTTAATAAGAATGCTTCTTTATTATGTCAGTGATCAGATTATACAAAGAATACAATACAATATTCTCTTTTTTCCTACTCATTGACAATATATTTTGATTAGATGAATTTTAAACTGTTTTTCAGATTTTCAAAAAATGGATTCAAGAGTTTTTTGACAGACTCCTGTAAGATGACAGTGAGAGAGAAAACATTTGCTGCCTTTAACAAAGTTTTCATCTTGTGTTTCAACTTTTTTTATTGTTGCAGTTTCTGGTGATCATGAGTAAGCTATATATGTTGGGTGACTCTGTTCTGACATAATTGGCCACTAAATCTATCAATGAAAGGGTAATTACTGACTTAGGAATGTGGCTGGCTGATTGGATGGCTTGTAGATAAATTATCACTTTTAGTACATTCTGGACAAAGAAGATCCATAATTCTATGTTTTTGATGTAAGAATATAATATATTTCCGATTTCGCCTATGATCAAATTAAACAGAACTCATCACAATTTGGATGGATTGGTTTTCAATATTGTTAGCACTTAGGGTTGACATGAGATATTTTTTTAATACCTTAGTGGTTGACCCAGTGTCATCTCATGTAAAGTGAGCATGTTAGCTATAACTATTATTACTGGGATGCAGGCTTATGGAACTCTTTAATTTAAATGAGTCATAAATTCACTATCTCCTTGAAATAAAATAAACAAATCATTAGTTACTTGAAGTCTTGTGGATGTTGGTATTTTACTTATATTTATATGATTGATTATTTCCATTATCTAATATTAAGTACTGAATGTATTTAAAAATATTTAAATATTCCAGTTACATTCAACAGTTGAATGTATTTGAAATGTTTAAGCAATTTTCCTAAAGACATTCAATACCTAATATTAAATGATGGAAATAAATCTAACAATGAAGCTCTTTCACTTGTGTCACTCTTAGCTTGACAAGAATAATTTTCACAAGGAATTGAACACATGCAACCTAAGACTACCGACAAGACAACAATAGCAGGCAATAAAAGAGAAACCATATTATCATTAAGAAAGTCACCAATCTATATTCACATTCACCAATTTCATGTGCATAAAACATATAGCAGAAGGCACATTGCAGTACTTGCCTCCTCACATCAACTTTGATTTCCTGTACTTTGCACATGTATTCTATGACCTTTTGTTTTGATCATAATGATATAATAAATTATTTCATGTCTATTTATATATTCTAAATTGTTTCACTCAAAAAGATTGCATAGTCTGTTTACTTTTCTATGAATGGAAGAGAATTGGCATAGGAGGATACCATCAATAATTTTTATGTGATTAGTTTGCATCATGTTCTTGGTACAGGTAACAGAAGAAATCAATTAGATGAGACTTTTTATGATTCATTCAATGCATATAGCTTGTTCAACTGCTAATAAACAAATTCTTTATATTGTTCTAATTGTTTCAATAATTATTTAATCATACAATTTGCATTAGCTTTCCATGTCCATTAACCATACTTGACTTCATTTACTGAAGATCTCCTTGATGTATGTATCCTTGAAATCAGTTTATTTTGAATCTGATGTACTAGTTCCTCACTGAAGAGACCCATAGCTTGAAAATGGTCTGGTGGTGGGGATAATACCAGATAAAGATTTTGAATGCATTCTCTTGTATCATTTATCATAAAAAAACATAAGCTTGTTTAGATGTTTTAGAATGCTCTTTATTTTACATTTGTAAATGCAAGCTATATAAGTCACGTGATATATGACTTAATTTTATTATTATTATTATTATTATTATTATTATTATTATTATTATTATTATTATTATTATTATTTGGTTGTTGGAAATTTGGCTAAATTAAATTGCTAAGGCTGCTAATATATGGTTTATCTTAATCAAGAACAGGCCCATATGATTTTTTTCTGTTGAAGAGCTGAAATTAAAGACATGATGTAGATATAGAAAAAATGTCAGATCTTCTTAAGAGTTAACTATTATATAAATGAGCTATAGCTGGTAATTAGTCAGGGATAAGGACAATCTTAGAAAAAAAAATTAAATGCGTTCTCTTGTAGCATTTATCGTAAAAAATAAGTTTGTTTAGAGCTATCACACACTCTTTATTTTACATATTTTTAAATGCAAGCAATATAAGTCATGTGATATATATATATAAAAGCAAGTCATAAATCACATGACTTATATTGCTTGTATATATATATATATATATATATATATATATATATATATATATATATATATATATATATATATATATATATATATATATACCCCAAAATTCGCACCTCACCTAGACTAGCAAAAAATAAATTCTAAAGCACAGCTAATGATTTCATTGCTACAAGCAGATATCTTAAGTGTGAAGAACACCAAAATAACATAATATTTGAAGTAAGTATTCTCCACAATTATCTTCCATACATCAATAAAAGAACTTTTAAATAAGTTAATTGCTTTTGAATCATAAATTTTTAATTAATAAATATTACTTGATTCCTATCAATCTTAGCTTCATCAAAATACATAGTGCCCATTTATCTAATAGTTAAAGATACATCTTTATCATGGATGTATAAAACAGAACCGAGATATTTATTTCTAAACCTACCTTTATGAGCCTTTATTCTTTCATTTAAACTCAAACTATATATATATATAGTTTAATCTTAAAGTTTAATCTAAAATTAAATAATAAACGTACATAAAAGTAGGGATAGAAATAAATATCTTAGTTCTGCTTTATATACCCATGAAAATGATACAGGCCATACTATTAATTTTGATGAAGCTAAGATTATCTTCTTTAAAAAAATGAAATCAAAATAATTTTATTATCAAAAAATTATGATTCTGAAGCATGTTTATTCGAAATAAGTTATTTGTGGTTATTTACACTTGAAAAGTCTGTTTGCAGGATTGTGCTTTAGAGTTTTTTTTTTGTTTTTTTTTGGTTAGTCTAGTTGAGTATGTGAATTTGGAATAACTATGATTATATATATATATATTCCGTTTTAGATGACATGGTTACTTCAATTCCAGGTAAAGTTAACGCATATTTTAATTATTATTATTTTTAAATACAGGATACCAGATACTTCATTAATATTATAAATAAATGGCGTTGTTTTAATTTAATACAATTTTTTTTTTTAAAAAAAAAAAAACATTCTCTCTCTTCTTTTGAATACATCTCCAAATGAACTTCTTTTATTTATTTATATAAAATATTTAACTGTATACTTTATTCTATTTCAGTGAATTGTCGTTATGAATTGAGTTATTTCTTAATTATAATTACTTTAAACATTGTTTTCACCCTAGGTCTATTGAAGATTCATTTCTCAGTGATATCTATGTGATTTCTTTACCGACTTATCACCATTTAACTCTTTTGTTTTATTTGCTAATAATCATATCTTTATACAACATTGAATGGTCTTAAATATCTGCTTGTCCTTCTATTAAATATGAAAATATCAGATGCTTAATTATCAACTGCAATAATAAATCTAATAAAACCATTTTCTTTTTAATGATAAGTATACATTTTTATTAGTAAGCCATTCCTATAATAATTTGTCATTTTGTTCTATTTTTTGGTGTATATTAAAGTTAACATCTTTTTTTATTCTTAAAACAACATTATTTTTAAAACTAATGATATTTTATAGTTTTGATTCTTTTATTCTTTTCAATATCTTACTTGATATAAGAAAGTAATCTTTATATATATTACGATTAACATTCTTTCAGACCATTTTACACAATTCCAGATATTTTATTCATTTTAATAGAACATGGAAAATATATTGTGATTGACTCGTATTATATATGTTGATATATCTCAATGAAAATTGTAAAAATTAATAACTCTCTATTTTGTGTAATAATTACTTTTATAAAATATCAATTTATATGAATTTAAAAAGAATGGAGAAATACGAAAGTGTTTATTATATCTATAAAGATATTACAAATGGGAAAGTGAAAGGTGAATAACTCGTGTTTGTGTATTTTTTGTAAAAAAAAAAAAAAATCAGATATATTAATCTTTAACTGAGGTTTAAAGTTTTTATCTGCGTTAGAGATAATTCCTAGTTTCGAAAATGATTAGTAATAATCATTAGTGTATTTATCTGAAATGGATGGCATCAAAGTTGTGAGTGGAGGGAGTTTGACAATGGTAAATTAAAATGTAACAATAAAAATTATCAAGCGACTATGTTAAAAGCCTGCAAATATTTTAAAATGATTACTAATATTTAATTTAAATACTATTTGAATATTTCTGAAGAATATAAAAACTTATTAATTTATTTGTTAGTAGTTTTAGAGTTTCTCATTTAGCTTTAACATGGATTCAAACCTAATGCGTCTAGTCCACATTTACCTTACTTTCTGATAAGAGATTTTAGTTTCTTGACTAATATTTGCTAAAGGACTGTATTCATATTTTGCAATAAAACTATCCTTAGATCTCTTTTTGAAGTGAAAAATAACTCTTTCATCAGTCCACTGTAAGTAAAGAAATCATGGAAAAGGATTAGTATTGTTATTTTTTATAAATTTATTAGAAATATTTTTTTTTTTCAAATGACCCTTTAATAGTAATTTAACAATCAATTCTGTATTTCATTTTGAACGCTTGTACGTATTTATTTTATAAATTTTTGCAAAGATGGCAAAAAAAAAAAATATAGCAGGAAAGCTAAAACGTAACAAGCATATGATAATGAATTATCATTTTATAACTTTAGTAATAAATCTGTTTTCATGTCATCGTGATAGAATTGACTTCTTTGTTTTATTAAAATGGTAATTTAACCAAAATATGTTAATGAATATGTAAATGATTCATTTGTCTTTTATATGTAAAATGATATATTTTCCTGAGTCGAAATAATGTCTATTGTGGTTTTTTTTTTTAATTTGTTCACCAAAAAAATTAATTATATCTTTTGGATAATAATAATATAATAGGAATGTGTTCATCTTGTCTACTTTTCTTGTTTACAAAAATGGAACGGTAGAGACATTTATAATATCCGGTGGAACAATTTCATGACGTCATATACTCTTTAAAAATACATTATTTTTAATGTAACATATTATCAACATATTTAAAAACTTTTCCAATAATGCATTAGAGCATCAGGGTTACGAACCATCCATTAATTCAAAAATAAATAAGAAATAATATATCCGCAGTGTAAATTTCATAATACCATCGTAATAGTAAAATTTTACCAACACACATATAACGAAAAGCTATATAAATTTCCTTAACAATACAAATGGACTTGCTTCTCCATCCTAATATCACTGATTAGCCTATCACGTATTATTTAATTAATCCAATTACATTAACATTCCAAAAGTAGAAATGTATGATTTACTATACCATCACATATTTATGATTACACCCCTCCACAAGATATGTGAGACTTGTATAGTGAAAATTACACTAAAGAAATATTATTCATTAAGTAAATAATCTCTAGTCAAATAAAATTACTAACTTTATAAAGAACACTTTTTGCTTCACTATTCCCCATAAAAGGGATTAAATCTTTTTATATGTATTAAATATTGCCATCATATGATATCAAATTTTGGATTCATGTGCTAATTTTAATACGATTTAAATCAGTAGTCATATTTTTTAAAATAATATTATTACATATATATAAAAGTTATATTGAGAAAGAAAAATATACTTCACACAATATTAAATTTACATACACTTACCCACAACAATAAGTGTTTTGAAAGCATAAGTGAATCACCTATGCATAGAGTCTATTCTTATAAAATAAACTTTTATTTACATTTCTGAGATCAGGACTAGATCTTATTATGGGTCTGATATTTCAAATGGCAAATTATTTGTACAAATTTACTTTATATATCGTAGGGAAGAGAATTTTTGTTTTAACTACCTGCGACGTTGAATCAATGAGTATATGTAAACTTAATATCAATCTAATAAGGCTTGTGTGAAGAGTAATTTTCTTCCTACATTTTTAAAAATTGGTCATAATCACGTTAGCAATAAAAGGGCAAAATGCAATAGTTTCTAATTTAATTTTGTTTAGAGTATTATAAAGATAACTATAATGTGACTGTATACATGATGGAAAGACAATATATACATCTGCAATAATCACAAATACCGATCAAAATGAATATTCAGCAAAACATTTTTTTTATATACATTCAATTATATTTCCTGACCACTACTTTCCTCCACCTAATACTGATATTAAACTGACAAATAAATAATCGGCTTGGAGGAAGAGAAATAACAAACAACAAAATGATTAACACCAACAATAACTTTAATTAAAGAATATAATTATATAATAAAATGACAAAAAAATATCACTTATTTACAATTAAAAAAAATATAAGTCAATCATGTAAAAAAAAATAAAAACTCTGTGTAACTTATAATAACTCTTTGAGGATAGCTATCCAAAGTTCAGTTGATTCGTTCATGTTTTGTGAGCTTATCTATTTATTTTGTATGTGAAAATTTGAAGAATATGGCCATTAAACATTAAACTTTATGATCTGATGGCAATATAATATTTTAGCTTCTTTTAGTTCATTCCGTGGCATTTTTCCTATGAGTCTTTCCATTGCAATTTTTCCTGAGCCTTTAAAATAGTTAGAGTCACAGATTAATTTATAGAAATATATTTCTATGAGATAATCAATTTTAATGAGTAGTTTTCTTTTTGTGATAAGTAAATGTCAAAAATTTTTTTGGCATTGACTAGGGATGAATAGATCAGCTTAATCAAGGATAGTTTTTTAAGCCGTTTGTTTGCCCATCTCTCCATATTAAGCTACAATGCATTTAGAAGGAGTATTACTCTATAAAAATCTATATAAATTTTATTTATTTCTAAATAGTATAAGTAATGATGAAGAATTACTATTATCCACACGACTTTTCCGAATGCAGACATTTTAGAAAGATTCTGTTGTTTTCCATAGCAACATTTTTTCCACTAGTCATTTGCAAGTGTTTTCTATTGCAATGTTGTTGTTTTTTTATTTAAAATAGTAATAATAATTTAAAATAATAAAAAAATATAACATATTTTAGTTTTACACTAATTGCTACATTGTAAATCTACTTTAAAATTTATCCTGCTTACATAACTTTTAATATTTTGTCATACAGCTTTGGTAATATTAATTACGTAATCAATCTGCATTTAAATAAATTTATAATTACAACTTTAAATTATCGTAATAGATTTCTAACTATAATATCTTTACATTGATTCGTTGTAAATCGAAAGATTTCTCGAGTATTAATTTATAATAAGAAATGTGGACTTAATCAGTGAAGTATTAAATAGCTTCACGCTATCAGATCTAACCGCTGCAGCTTCACCTATTTAAATTGAAAGGAGGTTGAAGTAAAGAAGTTCCTCTCTTTTCTTCTGAAGCGTAAGCTTTTGCTTAAGACCTGTAGAGGTCCCTACTATCGCATGTTTAATATATGATAATAGTAAGGAAAGTAGTTTATTGTTTACGGCTCGAACGGGATCTTTAGCTACAAAAGAATACACATGTAAATGGAAAAATATGGGTGATTTATTTTGTAAATTATGTAAGGAAGGAATAGAAAATATTAGGCATTTGTTAATTAAATGTAAATGTTTGAAAACAGAAAGGGTACATATACAGAAGTTGTGGAAAAATAAATATGAAAAGAGTGATTATACAGAGAGTGAATTATTGGTTTTTATGTTGGGTTTGGGAAAAGATAAGGGGGATTTAGATATAAAGGTTATAGAGTTGACAAAGATTATGTTGTGGAAATGGGATAGAGAAAATTATGGGTAAATTTAGAGTGGGGAATGGAAAATAAAGTGGCTACCCGGTTTATCTGGGCATAATTGCTGAGACATTTTTGACTTCGTTGAAGGAGAAGCCATAATACATCACATCAGATAAGGGGGATTTAGATATAAAAATTATAGAGTTGACAAAGAATACGTTGTGGAAATGGGATGGAGCAGAATATGGGGAAATTTAGAGTTGGGAATGGAAAATAAAGTGGCTAACAGGTTTATCTTGGCATAATTGCTAAGATATTCTTGACTTCGTTTAAGGAGAAGCCATAATACATCACATCACATCAGCATGTGCTTGAGGTTACTGTCTTGGTAAATATTACATACATAATAAATAAAAATATTCACATAGAAGCAAAGTCTGTAAATTCAAACACAAGGTGTACATTTACACATCCTAGTTGCTCGATTTTATTACTACATAAAAATACAATTTATTTCAATTTTCCAATAATGTTCCACTTAGCCATACTACTTTGATACCAGCTAATATGAACATAACACATAATGTCATCTTTACAAATCCAGTACATTGGCATTATAAAAAAATATTTCTTTAATTCAAGTAAATTATTTATTGATAGCAAAAACATCTCCTTGTGACGGTTGAGTGTGAATACCAAGAGAGCTATCCTGAACAAATAAATATCAACTAAACCATATAATGAACAATACTTTTAATAAAGTCTTGCTCTACAGTGAGACTTGGAGGCTGACAATATAAAAGTATGCCTGACTCATTTTTGAGATTTAGAGGCTGAGAAATTACAACTATGTCTATCTCACTCTAGTAATCTAGAAGCTGCTAAATATTAAAATATGCCTGGATCATTTTTGAGACAGACAATGATAAATATAAAAATAATATGATTGGGAATAGTGCTGAGATAAAAAATCTGAAGTATAAAATAAACATGACAAATTCAAAAGAATAAAATACTCTCCATTCTTCATCTATATAGAAAGCAACATGATCAACTATTGATAAACTCATAAAATTAATTTTGTTTTCAAACTCTATAATTTTATCCCTTACAGGCTTCATCAACAATGCAGGGACTAGAGAGATAACATGTAAATTCTAAATTTTGATGTTTTACTTTAATTATTTCACTCATTGGCATGGTTGTAAAGTCAACTAGGAAACATGTATATCCGGGTCATTTAAACATGACTCAACTGATTCTAAAATTTCTGTCAAACATCGAGAATATAAGATAGTACTTTTATTTTTACAACCTTTCCATGTTAAATAGAACATCATTATTATAACCAGATCATTTGACTTGATTTTTATAAATTATTGTTTTCACATTTGAACTTTAAACTAGTAATTTTTACTATGCTCAAGGGTATATACTTTTGTAATGACTAGAATATAAATTATTTTCTTTCTCTTACATTTGATACCTATTCATAAATCCAGAGTTATCAAACTTGAGGCCATCCTTACATGTAGAAGGATTAAACTATGCTTTTCTCAACATTATTTCTGCTTTCACTTTCCATCCTATTATTATATGTCTTTTTAATAGTTATATCAACAGTATGACTTGCTTTTCTAATAGGAATAATTTGTTCATGACTGAATGAATATTTATATTCATGATTATTAATATCACTTCTCTTTACAGACTGGTGAATAATTCTGATTCTATTAGAACTAGTAGTCTACCTGTTGACTTTCCTATTTGTGTAGTTATTCATAAAAATTGAAGTTTGTCAATTATATACCATGGCTTTATGAATCTAATGGTATTTATCTGGAGTTCAGATCTCCATGTTGAGATTTAAAAACATTTCTTTTGATCACCATCATTCATAGTTTTCTAATATCTAACACACTGAGTAATTCAGCTACCTCTTGCACAGTTTATCCATCAGTGCTTATTAGCATGTGTTTAATGTGATTAGGGAAACTATGTGAAATATGCATACGATCTCACTATTAGATAAAGACATGGTGGTCAAGGCTCTTAATTTAACTACTTGCCATAGAAAAATGAAATGAATTCCTATCCAGTTTTAAATTTCCCTTGGGTTATATGATACTTGACCAATTCTTGACAATCCACACTCCAGAACAGACTTTAACAGTGCCTGTTTAAACTGGTCAAAATTTATAGGTTTGCCAAACACTGACTCCCACTATGCTTGAGGTGTGCTTTAGAGATGGGCACAAGCAACTGTAATTTTCACTTTATCAGTCAAATTATTTAAACTAAAATATCTTTCTAAACTGCTAATATAGTTTGTCGGAATGTCACTGCATATCTTGATATATCCTAACTTTTAAATATTGTTTGATAATAATAAGATTAACATTATATATATGTGTACCAGTATCTGTGTATACATCTTTACTAACATCTAGTTAATTATTTTCATGTATAATACTTTATTTTTCTATAGCCAAATCTACCTTAGAAAAGATCTTTTTTTTTTGAAAGATTACCCTTCACATAATTCCATGATCATAATGTTTGCTGCCTGCCTATTGATTAAGTATATATATATATATATATATATTAGACAATACAGTAATTAATATTTGTTAAAAAGAACAAAAAAAAAACATCACTTAGGAGCACTTTCAATTATCCTTGTAGTCTTTGTCAGCTAATACTTTGAAATGTAAACTTTCCCATAATCCCATGATCTTAATATTTGCTGCCTACCTATTGATTAAGTTTTCCTTGTATTTATATATAAACATAGCCTCTTTGATTATTCTTTTATTATTATTTTTTTCAGTTTGCAATATTTTTATGTTATTATATTTGAAATCAAAACAATATATATATATATACATGATTTATTATCATCATAAATGCAGAAGATGATAAATTATCATTATCTTTAGAATATTGTTTCATATTTTAACTCTTTTTAATAACAACAGTGGCTCTTTTCTTTTTTTCTCCAATGTGCATCACGACTCATCTATATATACAATACTACACCTACACATGCATTTATAAATGATAGAATTTTTATTTGTAAATAAAGTTTTATCTTTACAATTATTTATTAATTTATTTAATGAAAGTAGTGCATAAAATGCAATGACACATAAACTTACATTAAATAAATTAATACATAACTGTAAAGATAAAACATTATTTACAAATAAAAATGTATCATTTATAAATGGATGTTTAGTTGTGTTAGTGTATATATAGGTGAGTCAAGATGCACATTGGAGAAAAGCACCAAAATGCACTTGTTATTAAAAAAGAGTTCAAAATACAAAACATAATTCTAAAGATAATGATAACTTATCAGCTTCTCTTTTTATGACCATAATAAATCATGTATATATTGTTTTAATAATAATAATAATAATAATAATAATAATAATAATAATAATAATAATAATAATAATAATAATAATGTAAAAATATTGGAACCATAATAAATCATGTATATATTGTTTTAATAATAATAATAATAATAATAATAATAATAATAATAATAATAATAATAATAATAATAATAATAATGTAAAAATATTGGAAACTGAAAGAAATAATAACAAATCAAACATCAAGGAATCTATCTTAATATATAAATGCAAGAAAGTCTTAATCAATAGGCAGGCAGCAAACATTATGATCATGGAATTATGGGAAACTTGACCTTTCAAACTATTAGTTGACAAAGACAACAAGGATAGTTGAAATCCTCCTCAATGGCATTTAAATTTTTGTTCTTCTTAAGAAATTTTAATTACTGTATTATATATATATATATGTATATATATGTGTGTGTGTGTGTCTGTGTGTAAATAAATAAATATATGATGCTTTATTATTTATACAAAACTAAGATATTGCATTTAGAAGATTTATTCTATTGAATGCAAAAATCTTTTGCAATTCATTTTCATTGATTATAGTTGATAAACATTTGATTTCATGGTGTTTTTTCCTAATATTAAAATGTAGCAGACATTTCTATGTATTACAATATGTCAATAATTACATCTGTTATAATTTTTATTTTGTAATAGATATATAATAAAATATTGTTTATAAAAAGTAGATAATTAGCAATTATAACGGTAACAAATTTTGAGAGAAAACAATATTTATTACTTTTTTGAACCAGGCTTTCAATACAGTGTATCTATGTCAATTTTGGCTCAGCACCGTAATAAGCACTGTTTTATACCAAAAAATATTACCATTATAGTTGAATATTTTCTACATACTCTTATAAAATACATTTTATTATTATATGTGGTATATACATATATTATAGTTTATTCTTACTCACCCACACTCACCCACATTATATGTTTATATGTAAGTCACAATGGTATAGTCTTGTTTTATCTAATATTTACTTGGCTAAGTACATGTTGGTACCTGAGCCAAACAACTATTGGTTGGAAAAAGTCTTTACAGGACAAAATTATTATTTATGCATATAAAAAAATGAAATTATATATATATATTTAGATGAACCTTTCACAGAAGCACCAGATGAAGGAGACGGTATGATTTTTTATCACTAACAGTATATGTATTTCAAAAATGCCTTGCACACACACACACAAATATATATATATATATATATATATATATTGTAACGGTATGCATTCTCTCAACAAAATAAGTTAAGGCAGTCGCATCTCACTATAGTCAGATTTAAAGTCTTCATATAGGATGCCACAAATGATGTGATTTAATTTTGAGATAAATTATATGTGTTTCTAACAAATAATGTATTAACAATAAATTATTATATCCAAACTACAACAAATCAATTTTCACCTTAATTGACTTAACCGTTATGCTCAGATTTCGAACTGAAGGAAGTTTAATAATTGATTCTCTTCAGGGGTTCCTATCAATATTCTAAAGTAATATTAATAACAAATCTCACTAACTCTTTAAATTAAATAAAACAAAATTGAAGACTTCATTTAATTTAATATAAAAACATAATAATTATTTGTTTAACAAAGAAATAACTTAAATTTTACAATATATAAAAATTATTTATATATCTACTTTCTTATATTAAAAAAATATAAATATTCTATTTACTTATGGTAGATATATTTTCTAACTTATAGCACTACATGATTCTATAACTTATATAAACTATATATATATCCATATATTAAGACTTCTACATTAATACTATTCTATAATAATTAGATTATACAAATAATAATCCAATCATTTATATATAATATTTTCATTCATTAAAATGATTGTACGTAATTTATGTTTATTGATATAAATATATATATATATTTCATATCAATGTTAGTCATTTATCCATTTATCATACATTATAGTTATTAGGCTATTTAGATTAGTATAACAATGTAGTGTCATGTCATAGAAAGAATAGTATGTGAATTTAAAATTAATTTAATCTCATACCTCAAGTTCACTTTATCCCTTTCCCATATTAATATTTCTTAACACACACACACACACACATATATATATATATATATATATATATATATATATATATATCCCTTTCCCATATTAATATTTCTTAACCTATATATATAAATCTGTATTAATCATAAATAAAGATAAAAATATTTCAAATTATTACTTCTCTCTTTTTATTCATTTCTTTAATGAAATGAATATAATAATAAAGGAAATGAAATTAATCTTTCCCAATTATACTTTTTAAAAATGTAAATGCTATTATAAAAGTAAGTGTAATAGGCCTAGATGTTCTGGGAATTCATAAAACAAAAATCCTTCGAAGATGCAATTTTTCAATTCCTTCATTGTTATACATTGAAAAAAATAATAGGATATGCCATGTTGATGTTTTGCTTCCTCTTTTGAATGTAGATTTCATCTTCATTAATATACAATTCCTTGGTTAACAATTATAATTGCATTTTGAAGATGTAGCTTCTATATACTTCTAAAGGCATTCAGCAAAAGATGTTATTCACACATATATATTTGACAAGGCCAGTGCATTTTATATATCCTATGATAAATAAGTGTTCTACTCACTCTGTATTTTCCTTATAATGTAAAGTACATTAAATCTAGTTGAAGTTTTTATAAACATGTTCTTTTTTAAAACAAAGTTTGCATTTTAGAACATGTAATTCACACAATTTTTATAGAACATGAAAATATATTCAAATTACTTTCTTTAAACAAATATTAGAAATTTTTTCTAATAAGTATTAAGACATTCAAAATATAGATTTTATACTATACACTGTTCTTTTAAATCAAACACAGTATAATTTTTTGTGAGGATATAGGTGACAAAATAAAATCCTTAGTCTTCTAATAAAAATAGAATTATTTTTTATATCTCACTCCATGAGTTTGCTGAAGCATAACACATTGTACATTGTGACAATGCAATTTAATATTAAACACTAAGTTAATATCATTTTCTTTAATTCTGTAAACTGTATGTGAATCCAGAGGTCATTCATTATCTTGTCAACCATCTTTTGTCAACAATGTTTTTTTAATTTTAAAGAAAGAAAAATACTAACTTACTAAATTATATATTTATTTTCATAAATATAATAAGAATACAAATATAATGTATACATATTGATTACATGTATGTATGAGTATATGTATATACTCCTACAATATATATACATATATATATATATATATATATATATATATTGTACCTAAGTGAAGTTTCACTTGGTTCCAATAGGTGCCTGAGGTTAGCTTAGCTTAACCTTTTGTTTGAAATTTTCGGATTTTTTAAAAAATAATAATGATAAAATATGGAAGTTAACTTAATTAATGAATAAAATAGGATAATCTTTTGCAGGATTATAATAACTATTAAATATTATGGGATTATATCTAAATATTTCAATAATATATGTGAGTTAATTTGATAAGGGATGTCAGACAAAATAATTTGAATTAAAGGAAATATCAGAAATAGTTGTGAGTTGGTAAATAATATTAAATGTATTTTAAAGTAACTATTGTGTAATTCATTTTAATGTTTAAATTATAATAATTAGATATTGGAAATGAACTGGAATGAATAATATTAAGTAATAAGTTTAAAAATAATCTGTAAATTTTCATTAAACCAGTAATAATATTTATTAGATGTAATTTAGATTCGCCTTTCACTTATAAAGTTATTTTGAATTAAATATTCATTAATATTTTTATTTTTGTAGTTTCAAAAATAAGTTTTAAACAATTAGTGTGAGTTCATCTCTTAGGTGACCCATATGTGAAAATATGTATCTGCATGCAGAAAGATATGTAAACATAGGAATAAAAAATAATTTATTTCCAATATTGATTAAAAAATCAAATGAATGGATAAATTTATTAAAGTTAAATATTTAAAAGTTTAGTAAAGAGGAATAGCTTTGAATTTTATATTTATTGCTATTGTATTATAAAAATATTATTTAAAAATATTACATATTTGTTAATAATGAACTTTTGACTTTGCAGCTGTTGAGTCACAAGGTTTGGTATAATTAGATTAATTACATCAGTAAATCGATTGCACAGCTGAACTGTCAAGAATGGTAAAAGTTAATAAATAATAATTTCATTGGTTTTAAGCCAATTGATAGAAAAAAATGGGAGTATTACAGATTATCAGCTATAAATAAAGATGCAGGATTCATTCAGGGGGTTATTTTATGTTGTTTCTACATGTTGTTGAATCCTAAAATTTTCTTTAATAAAAGTTGTAATTTTTTAAGACTTTATTATTTAAAAAGTAAAAGTATTTTTTTAAACAACTATTAAAAATTGTCTTGAGGTCATGGATAGGAAAATTTAAAAGGTAATCGTTTTCTGATATTCAAATTTCAATTGGAACATGAAATTAATGTAAAAAAATATTTGGAGGAAATTTAGAGTCTCTTATCTCATATGTGTTTTATCTACTTGTTTTTCTTTATTTGAAAGTAAAACTAAAATTCAACTATAAATTATTAATTATATATAAAGATAAACATTCTGATGCAGTGAACTATTGTAGGTGTAGGATACTTAGTCTTTATCCTATTAAATTAAAAATATATGTGAGGAGGAAATTAAAAGACATTGATAATTTAAAAAAAAAAAACATTATAATGAAAAATATGTCAGCTTCCTTGTAAATTAAAATTAACTTTAAATTTGATGCTTCACTATTAACACCTGATGTATCCATTTAAAGGTGCTTGGTGCCATTTTCACGCTAAAACTATAAAATATGAACATTCACAGGCCATTGATTTTAATAATTTTTCTGTGCTTTTTTGTAATGCAAAAATAAAAACAAAACAAAATTGTCTTTTTTAAATATTATTTTTTATTAACATATACAATTTAAATGATAATAATAAATGTAAAATAAAATCAACAAATTACAATTTGGTTCGTGTTTTTTATATCGTATACTTTTTAAATTGTGTTACAGCTTTTTTTTTATCAATTTTCTATCGGATATTTTTTTTACTTGTGTTACGGCTTTTTTTTTTTTATCAATTTTCTTTCGGATATTTTTTTACATGTGTTACGACTTTTTTTGTTGTTGTTTAACTAAAAAATAATAATCGTAATAAAAGTAAAAGTTGTTACGGTTAGTTTTATGGTTAGTTTAGGGTTAGTTTTATGGTTAGTTTAGGGTTAGTTTTAAAGTTAGTTTAGGGTTAGTTTTAGGGTTAGTTTTAGGGTTAGTATTACGATTAGTTTTAGGGTTAGTTTTAAGGTTAGTTTAGGGTTAGTTTTAGGGTTAGTTTTAGGGTTAGTTTAGGGTTAGTTTTAGGGTTAGTTTAGGGTTAGTTTTAGGGTTAGTGTTATGTTTGTTTGTAATGCTAAAATAAAAAAATTCAAAATCATAACCGTACTCGGACAGAAGAAAGAAACTCAAACTTTTTTAAATAACAACAAACACATACAAATGTCTTCTTTATTTATTAAACATGTTTATAATATTTGCTTTTTATTAAATTTACCAAAAAAAAAAACTGTATATTTGGACTTTCCTTACTGGAAATTTTTTTCGTACCGCTCTTTTTTACTTCAAAAATATACAGATGGTAGAATCTTTTTTGTAACGTTACCTACTTGCAACCCAATAAAAAGATAGATATTTAACATTTTCCGAAATAAAAGTTCAATACAGTACATTGTAGAAAGTCTTATAATTATTGTTTTAAAAAATGTGAACATTTCAATAGTTTAAAATATAAAAAAATCCAATGAAAACAACATTTCAATACAAATCAAATACAAACTCTCTCATCAAGCTGTAATTATTTTATAAATTGTGCGAATTCGGAAAATGGATTTGCAGCTATGTGACATATATGCTGTACTGTGACAAAATATATTGGCCTGCATTCTGTAGCACAATAAAAAAGTTGTATTATAGAAAATGCGGGTTCGAACGTGTTGGCCACGGAAACAGCATTTTATGTGTTTTGGCATGAAAACCACGCCATAGAGCAGTGCCTTTAGCTATAAGATGAGTACCCATTTAAATATGTTCTTAACAGAATAATGTTTATTTTTAAAAATAAATTTAGAAAAGAAAATATAATTACATTAAGTTAAAGAAGAATGAACTTTATTTGCTAAGCGTTCTATAATTGAATATTGACTTTTTCGAATGTCCAACTATAAAATTTATTGTATATGAGATAATAATTATCTTATTCTGGAAAGTGTTGGACAGAAATGTTTTAAGCTACATTTGATTAAGGGTGAACTTACAACAAATGATTAACTAAAAAGTTATCATTTATAACTTGACCTGAAATGGAAATAATTTGATTTAGCTTAATGTAAACAGAAGAAAATATATATTTAAATAATAATTCTTGTTTTATGCCCATCAGTAGGAAAAAAAGAAGTTATTTAAAGACAAAACTTCAAAATAATCTACAAATATTAATAATGAACTCATATCTGTCAAATACATAATAAATTGTTATATTTGCCATTACTTATAAGTAACTTTGTGACAATTAATTTTAGCTCATAAACCAAGGAATGTCTTGAATTATAAAAGAAGTCTACTTATGTGTTTAAAATAGAAAAAGGAAATTTGTTTAAAATAAAACACATCTTGAAATATTATATAAAAAAATAATTAAAAAAACAACAACTGTGTTTTTAAAATGTGTTTTCCTAAAAGAGAATGATAAAATTGAAATAAAGCTATATATTATATGCGTTTGAACCCAGAATTCTACGAAAATGTACTCAGCTGAATATTTTATTTTTCCAATGCCAGCCTATTTTATTATTTTAATATTTAAAATTATCTTTAAAAAAGTAACAGTATTTATTTAAAGAATTATTGAACATTTTTGTTTTGGAAATCACTGCCATGTTTGTAAATATTTTGACTAAAGCTTCGAACTCAAATAGATAAATTAGTCTGAATAAATTATCTACATATTTTAAATGTAAAAACTATTATGGAGCTGAAATATGAACTTGAGTTACTGTATTATTATTTTTTATTGTCTGTTTTATTGGTTTAAAAAAAATGAAACCATAAAAGTATTTATGCAATATATTTTGTGTAACACTTTTTGCATAAATATACCAGGTAAACAAGGGTTATAATTTTAAAACTTAATGGGTTTATTAGAATGGCCAAATATTTTGCCATTCTAAGGTAAATTTTATTTTATTTATTAAGCATTTCACAAGTTAGATTCTATTTGATAATTTCATTTATAGAGAATTAAATATCACAGTCTTAGTTTATTATAGGGAGATGTTTCACTTAGTTTCATTTTAAATCAGCCAGAGAAGTTTATCAGAGAGTATCCATTCATTTGTTTTATGAGTGCTATATTAATAATAACTATAAATATTTTTATATGCATTGAGAATTAATATTCTCACATTTAATTTGCAATCTTTTAAAATTCCACTAGTCATTATATTTTAGTATTGAATATTTTATTATGTGTGCATTGTGCCTTGCCTAGAATTTATATGCATTTAATTTTAAAGTATTTCTCATAGTTGTCACTTGACACAGTGTGCTTTGTTGGTGCAAACATTAAATATATGTTTTGTATTTTTAAACTTCTTAGGAATAACTTAGTTAATTCAGGTGAAGTATATATCTTGCTATTTGTTAGTAATTGTTAGCCACATCGAATTAGGCTTACTTAATCATTTTGAGTATGCCTTATGGATTAGACAAAGTCCTCAATCTTTATTGTATTGTATTTTAAGTATTTTCATGCATTGATAGTGCTTGTGTCCATAGAGGGTTATTGTATTGTATTTTTCAGTGATGATGATTACATTTATAAGCATTGGATATCCCATTAGAGAGAATTGTTCTTTCCTGGTACATCTTTTTTGTTCCCAGATGTACTATAGACAAGTTCCAGGCATCTTAGCTTTTCCTTAAAGTTAGGTATTTTTGAAAGCCACCACATTATTTCCAGCTCTGACAAGCCTATTATTTTTATATTTTAGCCTATCATTCATGATGACTTAATGCTAATTCCACCACAGTATGTAATGGTCCATTTGTTTTAGATTAATGATGACAAGATATGTATGTCTGATGTACATTGTTTCTTCAGGTAATAATAGCTATTTTTAATGCTTGTAGGTATATCAATGTTTGAATTGTGTTGATATGATAGTTTAATCATCCACAAGTTAACCAACTATAACTTCTATTTATTTTTAAGTCTGTTAAATATATGCATATGGTATAAGTGTCAATTCACACATACTAATTTTAATATTTTCATCCAGAGTTTTGCCGCTGGATTTGCAAGTCTGTTTATATATATATATATATATATATATATATATATATATATTGTAACGGGTGTGCTCGTTTACCGTATACTTATTTGTTCTTATCTTAAATAAAAAAATATCTATTTTTTCTTTATGAAGCCAAATAGTGATAAGAAAATTCGTATTTCTCTCACAGCATATTTATGGACGTCAATCATTGACTCCAAGCGCCAAACTTACTTTTTACATAAGTATTATGCTGGAAGAGAAGAATACGATAGTAATAGGGCCTCTCTACTAGCTCAGTACTCAGGGCGGGTGGCTAATAAACCGTAGGAAAATGTACGGGAGACACTCTATGCAACCAACAACGAAACTCGGATCAATCGTCTAAATTTATGAACTATATTCCATGAGTCAAATAATAAAACACACACATGCAATATACCTTAAAATAACATATCTTTTATTATAACATTTTCTGCTTTTAATAAAAATATATTTCCCGCACCCTTTAACATTTATATAACCCAATATAACCTATATATGTATTCTGTGTGGACTTTCAATAGAATAAGAAAAACGAACGTATACACAGATAAAATCTAATCAGCTGTATTCAAAATGGCCTTATCTTAAAAAAATATAAGTCTCTTGCCTTGGTTCGTTCTCCTTGAGGGTTTCAGAAAACGTAATAATATTTGGAAAATAAAATATCTTAAGTTCATATTACCTGCAATTTTTGTCCGATGTGATCCCCGGGGATATCAAAATAAGAAAGAAAAACACAAAATCCGAAGTAAAACGTACAGACAGTTCATCACCTTCAGTTCATTCGAGTCGGATCGATTCCCTTGCGAAAAGTTGATAGGTCTCCGGTAGATGTTCTCCGTCACTGCCGCATGGCCTCTTCGGAGCAAGGTCCAGA
The DNA here is from genome assembly GCA_028023455.1 of Epiperipatus broadwayi. Lineage (NCBI taxonomy): Eukaryota > Metazoa > Onychophora > Udeonychophora > Euonychophora > Peripatidae > Epiperipatus > Epiperipatus broadwayi. The sequence goes on from JAQFVV010008133.1 coordinate 37,653, forward strand.
AATCCCACACGCTTAAGCCTTTACCCCACTGTACTCATATTCGGCCGTAGCCTTAGCTATTCTTCTTCAATATATATAAAAAAAAATGAAAATATTTCTTTTCTTCTTTCCTCTTTGAAGACCAAAAATAATCTGACACTAGTTTAAAAAAAAAACTACATCTCACTCTCCCTGTCACTTTTTCCTTTTCCTTTGTTTTCGCAAACACAGTCCGTCCCCTTCTTCCCCACCACGTGGTATAGATGGCCAGTTAAGCTAATAAGCAGAAAGAACTTTTCGCACCTTCGGACATTTTGGCAATTAACATTCCGGAAACTTTTTACCTCAACCTTCTTTTAATTTTCATTCAAATTCCCCAGATAAGATTTTCGATGTTTAATATATTTCTTTTTTCTTTTACTTACAATAATCTCTTATCTTGGATCCAAAATGTATTCATACGTTCGTTTTCTAAAATTGTCTATCCACACCTAAATACATACATATACCACTTTTACAAAAACAAAACCAAATCCCCCCCCCCCCTCTTTTCTTACTTTAATAAAATCTTAAACATTTTCTCCCACTAACAAAATAAATACTAAAACGAAATAAAATCAAAATTATATGAAACTAATTTTAAAACTATATAACATATGTGTGCGCCTTTCTACCTTGTAACTAGGGTTTAAACCCGACTAGTTACAATATATATATATATATATATATTAATTTTAAAACATTGAGGGTAATAGTTCCATGTGGACAAAACTTATTTAAAGTGTATAAATTATCTCTGATGAGTGAATGCCCCATGTATCTAAATTTAGTTTAATTTTAAAATTAGCTTAGTCTGATTTAAATATATCACTAATATTAGTTATATCAGTATGCATTCATCTTAACATTTGTTAATCTTAGGCTTTTAAAAACAAACTTAGTTATGTGTTATTTTTATTGCTAGACAACAAAATAGTGTTATGAATTTTGCTAATTAAAAGTAGAATTGAGCTTATTAAATTCAGATATTGCAATTAAAGTTTAAAAAGTTTTGAAATCTCTAATTGTTTAAAATAGATTAAAATCTACTATTGAATAACTTTTGCCTGCTATTATGTATAATTATATTATTTTATTAGTTTATTTATTAGAATAAACAATGTAAAAAAAGTTTTAAGAAGGATATTCAAAAACAGTAGCTAAAGAATTTACTAATTATTGTAAACCAAGTAAAGTTTTCAAAAGTCAAAATGCTTGTAATAGGTTCCAAATGTATATTTGCAATGCTTGTATTCCATTTAAATTGTAAACACTTTCTTATTTTTTCTCAATAAAATAACTTATTATTATTTTAAAAAAGTTTTGTTTTGTTTGTTTTACTTTTATATGAAAATATTATTGTCTTGGGTTCCAAGTACACAGAATCTTAAGTTTCCAAAGTTTATTTAATCTTCAATTTAAAAGTTCACAAATATATCATAAAGTTAATTAAATATATTTGATATTAGTTTTAAAATTATAAAGTCATGCTAAAGTTAATGATTCTTAGATTGAATCACAATAACAGATAATTGCATTATATCATATACTTAGTTAAATGTTTAGTTAAAAGTTTATTTTTAAATTATCAGTATATTTTCTCAGACTAAAGATTATTAAATATGAGATTAAGAATATTAGTACTTCAGAAGAATATTTTTATTTACTATTATTTTAAAAGCTGCACATTATCTTATATTGACTGCACATTGTCTGTCATTATCTTAAACTTTATATGTCTAAAGAATTTTAATCCATCTGCATTTGAGGTCTTGAGTAGGTTGTCTGTGAGTATGGGAAAGGCATAAAAAGTACCCTTGTCCTTTTCTTTGCTTGAGTAATATCTTGGATAATAGTCCATTATTAATTTAAATTTGAATTGATTCATTAAATCTTTGAATCAATCTGTATTTTGTTTATTATTCTAAGTTGAACCATAAGGTAATAATTATTTATGATCAGTTAAGATATCACTCATTTATTTTATTCACCCCAGCAATTATTTATTAGGTAACTTAAATTATTATTTTGCACAAGAGTTTATTTTTTTAGAAATCCCTGAGATTGTTAACTCTTGTTGCCTTATTAAATATAATTTAGTAAGATAAACTTTCACAATCAAGGTATCATTATTCTTATTAAGATTGTGTGTGATCTGTTGGTAGGACTACTCTAATAACTATTAATTACTGATTTTAAATAAGGTTTTGTATGGTTTAGTAGTAGATTTTTAATGTACCATAATAGTTATAGTTGCATTAGTATTGGATTTGGTCTCTATCTGAGTGTACATCTCTGAATCATCATCCCTTTTCTTAAATTTTATTATTTTATAATGCACAGTTGATATTGAAATTAAATTGAGAGAGTGCAATTTTCTCCAAGTGCTTATGACAACCAACAGCCATTCAAATATTAACCACTGGGACAGTGAATTTAACAAGAAAAGAGTGGTTACGCTATCTTCTTTCTCAATTTAATTTTAAATTTTATTGTAACCCCACTGAGCCGAGTCATTAAGAGTCTATCATTTATTTTTTTTCATATCATTTCTCATCTCTCCTTCACATCTCTTTTATCATCTTATCCATTTCAAATCATTTCATTTCTTCTTCTTCCATCTCTCTCCACCACATATCAATTCAATTTCCTTCATTTCTTTTCATTTTTTCTTCCTTTTCTTTTTCATTATCATCTTTCTCACTAACTTTAATTCCATTTCTAATTTTCCTTTTCCTATCCCTTCTTTTCTTTTACCACTTCTCTCTTTTCTCTTTCTCTCTTATTTTTATTATCTCTTCTTTTCTTTACTTTTACCCCCTCTCTTTTCTTCTTTCTCTTTCTCTCATTTTCTCTTCTCTTCTTTTCCTTTTCTTTTCATTCCATGCCCCTTTCCTTTTTTCTTTTGGTTACAATATATATATATACATATATATATATATATATTGTAACCGTTCGATTGTTGTCCCAACTACATAATATCACCAAAACATAAGTGCACTAAGAATTGTAACCTCGATCACCGATCAATTCCCGCTGCACATTGTCAGCTATTAAGAGCTGTAACAAAAAGCATATCATGCCATCTATATTATGCACCAAAGACCACAACCAAAATCTGGAGCAACTTACCAC